>JARQZJ010000073.1:2327500-2580000 GCA_030704895.1 Henosepilachna vigintioctopunctata | reverse complement strand
ATTCTTGATTGATACGGTTAAATATGGACTGATGATTCATAATAATGATGAAACAATTCTATTCTATCATTCAACAAGATCGATGAACTATTCGAAACGCTCTCAATATTCACTCTCGAAAGTGATGGGTTCGTTCTTGATGACAACATTTGTGTAGACTGCCTGAGAGTTTTATTTGAAATATTTCGATTAAGAGTCTCAGTATTTACTACTATATATATATATATATATATATATATATATATATATATATATATATATATATATATATATATATATATATATATATATATATATATATATATATATATATATATATATATATATATATATATATATATATATATATATATATATATATATATATATATATATATATATATTATATATATATATATATATATATAATTTATATATATATATATATATATATATACAATTACGATATGCTCCTAATTTTTTTGGGAAATAATGGTTCGAAATACTCAAATTGGTATATTTTCCTTCCCGAAGGAAATTACATCTTGAATTAATTAGCAGCACAACGAATTGTTACGATGAGACAAATTTCACATCATCAACTGAAAGATATTAGTATTAATGAAAATTAATAAATACATTTTATTCCTTCCGAATCGGTAGAATTCATAATTCCCCCCAAACTAGTTGATTCATTCGTTAAAGATAATTATTGCCGACAGTTACTACAGCAGAAACGTTATAATGTCTACACAAATTGTAGCAACTTCACAGCGTGGAAAAGAATTCTACCGAAGATTATTAAAATTGAAAGGTTTGTATTTCAGAAGTATTTTATATTTTTCATTTTTATTTTATTTTATCTCAATTTATTTGTATTTGAAATCTGTGATTTTGATATTTCATATAAAGCAACATATGTGATTCGAAAAAAGCCCAAATTCTTATGCATATATGTATATACGAAAATTTTTCTATTTCAACAAAATGATGATTTTTCGTGGTGGCATTTGTCACATCTCATGTTCCTCATTCAGTTACGTATGCTAAACCGCCAAAATGAGTTACATAATTGAACAGCACGTCCAAATTATAAAACTTCATCTCCAAAAATAGTGTTTGTTAGTGATAACTTCAACAAACGAAGTAACACTCGTAGGTTCAAGTTTTACACCGGGAAATTGTACTCGATTGTTTGGATGCATTCCACTGATTATTTCCATAATGATATGAAACATCGCTTTACTATATTTCCAACGAGATCGATGTTCTTCAGAATAGTGTTTGTTAGTGATAACTTCAACAAACGAGGTAACACTCGTAAGTTTTTACACCGAGAAATTGTACAACAGAATTGAAGCAGTCAAATCCCCGTCGAGCATAATGACTTTTGCTTCAGCAGACTTTAACAAGACCAATTATACCGGTTGAAGATCCAACTGGCCCAAGAGAGGCTCATTTTAGGGTGATTGGCTGTTTCAATAAGCAGAATTATGGTATATGGTACTATACTAGCCCATGAGAGATCACCAGGATAAATAACATCCTCAAAAAGTAACCATTACAAACCTTTTTAACACAAAAATTTCCCTAATAGGTACCTCACGTACAGATGCTTTCATTTAATTTCAAAAGCTATGAAAATATTGAAAAATCCTTTATATATACAAACACATTGATTAACTATTGAATTTCAGAAAAGTCTAAAGGCCAGATAGACCCATTGGGCTTCATCTTGTGAGGAATTTCGATTCGAAGTTTTTTTTACAGTTTGGAGGCCATATTTCAATTCAGATATTTGTAAGTTTGTTCATCTTCCCCCGTTGACTGATGCGGAAACAAGTCTGATTTCAGATATTAGTAAACCTCGGCAATATCATCTGGACAGCAGATCAAACATTGGACTTCATCACTAGATATATGCTCAAGAGTCTACCATTGAAAATCAATGGAAAAAAAGAATATGAAAGAACGACTATGAATTGCTTTTTTCTGAAGATTTTCATAATAATAACAGTAATTTTATCCATATCCAACGGACTTATTCATTTCTACAATGATGTCTACAATGAATCCGCTGTTTGCTTGATAAATTTCTACAGAAATAAGTTACCAAACTTTTTAGCATCTCTTCTCATTTTTAGCTATAAATGTTGCTTCCTTATTGGTCCCTTCATTTCAGTTGTTAGTTCTTTCATAATATCGCACTATTCCTTTCATACTGCATTTCAACTAAGAATAATAAAAAGTTTCATAGGCAAAATTTGCGTCACAAACTTCGAAGAAGAAGAACAATATTACAACAGCACAAATCAAGAATGCATCACCCAGAGACTCAAAATTTGTATCATGCTTCATCAAATGATTTGTGGGTATGTATGAAAGCTAAAAATCAAACATAAGTCGTCTGTTCTATTTTTATAGCTATTTTTTAAGTTTTAAAGTTTATTAATTTGTATGTGGCATCATCACTATGACCTTCATTGTTTAATTTGTAGATATGTTTTTCCTCTTTTCATTCTACATCGTAATGAATACTATGCTTTCTCATATTATGTGGAGAATCGTTTGGTTTTTTAGAATATGAAAATTAATTTATTTGGATTTTTCGTATTTCAGGGAAATGAACACTCTGATGAAGATTATTTACAAAGCTATTCTCTCTTATACTATTGGAGTCCTTTTTGTTGGAGCTGGATTCATGCTGACGTATCTCGCGGTAAATACAGATGGCATGCGTATCAAATCTTCCAACTTTATAAATATATACATGATATATATATATATATATATATATATATATATATATATATATATATATATATATATATATATATACAATGTATGAATAATGTATAACGTTTCGATGTATATTCAACGGAAATAAAGATATATTCAAGAAACTATACAACGAAACGTCATTGAGAATCAGGTTTTTCATATTTAAAGAAGCCTGTTATTGCTAAAAACATTCGAAATAAACTATCTTAAACAGGCAACAAATCAATTTGAAATATATATATATATATATATATATATATATATAGAAATATTAATTTTTTTTTAATTTTTGAACATTTACAATCAACTAACTGTACACACAATTGCCTGGCCAGCCTTCTAGTCATTACTTTGCAGCTTGTTTTTTCTCCTGGAGAAGACACAAAAAATGTCGAAATATCGAGAAGTCTAATGAATAAATGAGTTTTCTAACACTTCACAAGACCGATTATTTCCGTTACCTAAATCCTATATATATATATATATATATATATATATATATATATATATATATATATATATATATATATATATACATATATATGCAGTTGGCCGACTGAAACACATCTTCAGATCAAATATGCCATTTTCCTTAAAGAGCAAAGTGTTTGACCAATGGACCCTGAAATCTGTTCACATCTAGAAGCTTCGAACAACCCAGCGGAGTATAGAAAGATACATGATGAGCCTAATCATACGAGATAGAACACGGTGCAGCTGGGTATGAGGTCAAACAAAGATGAAGTATGCCGTGGAGTGTGTTAAAAAGTCAAAGTGGAAATGGGCAGGCCATCTACCCCGAACAAGAGGTGAGCGTTGGTCAGCTGTGGTTGGTGATTGGGAGCCCAGAGACAGGGTAAGACCAAGAAAGCTCCCTCACGATCTATGGGATAAGCAGATTGTGAATTGGCTGGGCGTTGCCTGGAAGAGAGAGATTGCCGATAGACAATCTTGGCAAAGACAGAAGGAGGCCTGCGTTCTGCAGTGGACGGACAGCGGATAATGATGATGCTATATATATATATATATATATATATATATATATATATATATATATATATATATATATATATATATATATATATATTTTCATTTTTAGTTTTTTTAATCAAATTTTACCCCGAATATCATAAGAACCATTGAAATATAGAAAAGGCTCTTTAAAAAAAACATTTTAGTATAAAAAACAAAGAAATATTCAAATTGAGGAAATATAAAAAAATATAAACAAATTACTATAGTTGTCAGATTAGTCTTGATCATTCCAGACCGTTACACTATTCGTAACTCTTGAACATCTGAAAAGGTTTTTCTGATTCTGAGTTTGTTGGATTTATGTTCAGCCGACATAGTTTAGAACTTCATGCAAATAGTACGTAGTTCATAGTCAAAATAATTCGACTAGAACTCTCAGGGATCTAGTAGCTATACAAATATTCTCAACGAAAACGCAAACTTAAATTCCACCTTTGTATGGAAGTAACCACTAATCTCATCTCGAACGCAGTCCACCATACTCAGACAGATTACCTTGTTTTGGACAGTTACGTTCATGATGAATTTGAAGAAAACACCTAAACTCGATTGTTTTGATGCATTCCACTGATTATTTCTATAATAATATGAAACATCGCTTTACTACATTTCCAACCAGTTCGATGTTCTTCAGAACGCACTATTTATTCACTTTCGAAAGCTGATAAGATCCTAGAATCCTAGATCGGCATTGTCATTCATTTCTCAGTTGAATTGAAAATGTTGTTCTCTTTAATTTTCCTTTCTTCCAGAATGGAAATGAGAATATCACGAAAATTATGTTATCAATTGGAATATTCGATGGTTTCTTAACAATAGGATTGTATGCTTTCAATGGTCAGATGTTAAAAGACGAGGTAATGTTGAAAATATTTCAATTAATTCAACCTCATTTGAAACGACATCGATCATTTCTTTCATTTCATTAATTTTTTTTTCATTTCACTTCATTAATCATCAATCTTTCCTTTTGTCATTGAAGAGATATTTGGTGCTATACGAGAATGTCATTAATTTTTCAGTCTGAGGAACTTCGAAGAGAGCTGTTAAACTTACCTTGGTACAATATTAACAAGCAGAATAAATCTTTGTATACCATTTTTCTGATACGTTCTGAGAAACCAATTTCTTTTGATACAAGTTTAGTCCAAATGGATTACTTGTTAATGGTCAGGGTGAGCCAAATCAAATTTGAAACGTTATAGCAACTGAGCTAATTATACAATTTTTTTTCAGATCTTCAGAGCTCTTTATAGCCTATCTACAATTGTGAGCAGAGCAATCCATTTTCAGAAATGAAAGCAATTATACTATTCAATATGTTACCAATATATTCAAGTGATTTTCAGTAAAATGATCCACCCCTTCAATTTCATTCTATTCGAGTATCTCTTAAAGATATCACCGAAGACTAATTAAATTGTCGTGTTACAATCACTCAAAGTTGCATTTTATTTCAATTCAACTTTATTCAATTCTAATTTTTTTTCATTTTGCAGAAAAACAGGTAATCTTTTTCCTTTATAGCAAATGAAATTGAGGTCATTTTGCAGAAAAACAGGCAATATTAGCCGTGATTCTCCTCTATAGCAAATGAAATTGGGGTCAATTTGTTTCAACTCTCTACCATAATGAAGACTCAATTGGCCACTTTCGTATAATACTCTCATTCATTAATAAATATAGTGAAATGTAAACAGTCTTTCAATCTGTTATACCAACCACAAAGTTATATGTAATATTCTGAGATATATATATATATATATATATATATATATATATATATATATATATATATATATATATATATATATATATTACCGTGAGAGTCTTTTCATACAAGAAATGATCTATATAAAGAAAAATCCATATTCCATCAACGATAAAACTGACATAACTGGTCTGAGTAAAATATACAACAATATTTTCACCGCAAAGGAGCACGATGTGAAATATATAAAAATGTATTGTTTGATGTGATTGATATTATAGACATGATCAGTGTCCAAGTCAATTCGTATATCTACAATATGCTATGAGAAATGAACGTGTTGTTGTTTTTTGGAAGAAAAATTTCAGATATTTCGAGTGTAATTGTCAATATAATTGTTTTTTCAGTCGACTTTTGTGTCTGAGGTGTTCATGTTTGTGGTAAGATTTCGAATCATTAGTTTGTTAGCATTATTTTTATATTCATTTTTGTTTTAACAATCATATGACAATTTGTGACAATTTGATAAAGGTTAAAATAATAACCGAAACGTTATTGAAAAAAATTAACATCATTTTGTTTCAATTGAATCAAAAACCCAAGAAGCCAATTTTTACTTTATATATATATATATATATATATATATATATATATATATATATATATATATATATATATATATAAATAATATAATATATATATATATATATATATACAATTCTTGGTACAGCCCGCAATTCCATTGGAAGCAGTTGTTGACACGTGTTTCTAGCTTATGTGCTCTCCTCAGAACGACGTAGCCAAGTTCAAGGTGTACAAACTTGGAGGTGAAATGAACATTAGAAGAACACACCTGTAAAGGAAGTCTCCACTACTAGGCCTCCACGTGAACTCCCCGGGTTTGGAGATTTGGTCATCGTATCGCCTTTGTGGCGGCTATTTATCCTTAACGGAGTCTTCAACCGAGAAAGTAAATAACGAATGAAAAATTCTCTCGCAGGAAAGAGTACAAACAACAAAAAACAATTCTTGGTACAACTTGCAACTCCATTGGAAGCAGCCGTTGACACTTGTTTCGAGCTTATTGGCTCTCCTCAGAACCGCGTGGCCAATTTCGAGGTGGACGAACTTGGAGATGAAATGAATAAAAGAAGAACACACCTGTGAAGGAAGTATTCATATATATATATGATAGTCCTAGTAATGATATTATAAAAAAATAAAAAGTATATTCGAAGACAAAAATGTAAAGATTACAAAATACGATCAGAAACAGTTGAAGGATTATATAGTACACTCAAAGATCAAACCCCAAAACCATTGAAAAGTGAAATAATATATGAAACAAATTGCCAAAACTGTGATGAAGTATACATAGGACAGAAATCACAATGTTAGAAAAATCGGATAGCTCACCATAAATCAGATATAAAAAATGGAAAAGATAGATGAGCCCTTGTAACACATACAACAAAGTAAGACCATAGAGCAAACTACGACGATGTACAAATACTAAAAACTGTACGTAACTATCACAAAAGACTTATACATGAGATGATAGAAATAAGAAAAAATGAAAATTCTATATTCATTTCGAAAAATTCTAGAGTCCTTCGAAATAAAATATCTTAAATATTAAACAGGCAATAAATCAATTTTAAGAAATATATATATATATATATATATATATATATATATATATATATATATATATATATATATAATAATAATATTGAGTTTATTCATTGAATTATTTCAAAGCAGTACAATAAACTCTCAAATCCACTGAGAAATTCAATTCTTTATAGAGAATTGTTTTCTGTGTGTGGTTTACAGTTCACTAAGATATATTCTTCTACAGATAATATAATTGAAAGACACAATCGGGTTATTACATAGTCATAGCCGGTAATATCGTCCGTTTGAGAAATGTCACATCGGGTAGTTTTCGTCACATCAGGTAAGTAACAATTCCATTTAAATTAATTTAGTACGTTTCATCACATCAAAAGTCACTTTTAAAAGGTTTGCAAAAAGTTCAATTTAGAATATTCCTAAAGGTATCACTCTTATATTTCACCCACACTTCAATTTTTTTTCTTAAACGTCTTATAATTTTTTATTTCTTTCAGCTCTACTGGCAACAAGGCAAACAGTCGAAGGGCTATATAAGATGAAGAACGTTGGCCAATTCTTTTCTCACATCTTGATGTTTGTAGCTGTTTATCTCTTTGTCTTGTTCCATATTGATGATCTAGAGGCGATATGGGTATTTTCCTGAGGTAAGTACTGCATATCAACCTGAAAGCAAATATTTGACGGCTTTTGAGGATACCAGATATCTGATATAGCAGGTCACTAGGATAGCGAATGTCCTTTCCATGTATTATTCTCAGAAACCATTTTTGAATTATATTTAACTTTTCTAGGTGCGCACTGTATACTCCACCCCACCCTACTATGCCATATGATATCTGTGATTGCACCAGGGAATTGTAAGAATATATATGTATATTCTCGAATCTTCTACAATTACAATGCCAGAATCACACCTTAGATTTTCTATTTCCTTAAAATAAAGTTTAAAGTTCTTAAAGAATTGAAAATACTCCAATGAAACACATAGCATGAAAAAAATATTTTCATAATTTTTATCCATTATTATCAATTCCATTTCAAGAACAAAATGTGAATATTTCAAGATAAAAATATATTCAGTGATGACTGAAGCCAATAATATTAAAGATTTCATGTAATGAACGAGAATTCAATAGACCTTTCATTCAAAATTGATCTATAAACGTATGGTTTCACATATAGTTCATCTATGGTTTCCTCCATTCCTCGAACATAATTTCCCTTTTCTCTGTATTTTAAAAAATAAATCGGTGCACTACTATAATTTCTCTCCTGTGGAATTTTGTATCGGTATGCTTGCTGTTCTGCCAACATGCATCGAATTACTGGTGTTAAATCCGGCTGGTGTTAAATACGATAAAGGTTGCAAATGCAATTTAAACTATTCATTATTCAACAAATTAAGGTATTCATTAAACTGAATAGGGTATTATCCATTCAAACAGAGTGGTCGGTGTAAAACATTTTTAATCGCGATCTAACTCGACAATATATAATAGTTTTTCTGAAATGAAAATTGATTAAATGAAACTTCAATAATGTACAAGTGTTCAAGCCACTGATTCATCGTAAAATACAACTATTTTCACAAATAAAGGCATTTTAAAGTGTTCTTTATAGAACTTCATACAATCAATAATTAATTGTATGAATTCAATCGATGTCAAATTTTCCGTTATTAAATTATGTTTCGTCGAGTATGATATCGAATCAGTTAGTTCAAACACACATTCTTCAAGTCTTAATTCGCATTACACCCTCACATAATTATTCCAGAATCAATATTGCTTTCAAAAATCAAAGACATAATTTTCAAACACAAGATTCAATAAACTTCACTATGAAATAAGAAATAACATATGTCTCAATTCTTGTGTTGATTCTTTCACTTGTTCTTTCAATTTTAATGGCAGTAAAAATAATCGTAGGTATGTAGAATCCTTTTCCTTCGAAGTTCTCTACAGTTCAATTTGAGCTCAAAAGTTTCAGGAACAATGTCAGTAAAAGTACAGAACCTAATCAACGTTATTTCATCAATACTAAGATATATTATAGCTGAATTGATCAACTTACTCCTTCTATCATCCCGTTAGTACTTAAATCACTTCAGTCCAACTATTGCCAGAGCAGAGTACCAGAGTACAGCTCCTTCATCGGCTCAAAAACAAGAAACCTTGTGGAATAACCATAAACATTCGCTAATATTCCACAGCAACCTTATATTTAATGAAATATAAGAAATAGCAAAAAAAAATGAACATTGAAACATGAAAATGTCCATAATTGAATTATTCCTCCCATTAAGGAATAAAATGTATAAAGGGTTAATACAGAGGAATTATTTTCTTTCACTCCATACAATTTTAAAGCAATCTATGGTTTTGCTTCGGAGTAAAAGTCTTATTCTCCAAAGTTACTTTTCACGCACCTACACCTATACTAATATAATGAAAGGATAAAGTTTGTGAGTGACATTGGCTATATATTCTTCATGAGAAAAATTCGTATACCTACTAAAACCAAGGTATGAAAAAACTTGCCATAAAATGTCTTTCATCGCATGCGCTCCGGAAACATTGAATAGTAAAACAAAAAACATCGATATCTATAAGAAACTTAGATGTACCATATGTCTAACTATTGTGATTATGGCAGTACAACTGTTTGAAAGAAATGTTAACGAAAACCACTCCATACCGGAAAGACGACGTTATTATTATATTTATATCAATCCTTATCCAAATAAATCAATTATCATTTGAGACTGTTTCAATACCTGAAGATCACTTTTTGAATTATTAAAATCGGCCATTGCGTTTGAAAGATATTACAAGTTTCAAAATGACAATCTTAACAAATCCTGCTAATATTATAAACGCGATTTTTATAGATCTATGGATTGATAGATGTTTGAGTGTTTAAATTTCAAACATTCTTCATTATCTCAATAACTATTCTTACAAATTATATGCAGCAATAGTCTTTCATTTCAAATTCAAAAGCAGAAGACTGTACATAATTTGAACGAATGGTCAAAGAGATAATACTGTATAGGTATGGACCTATAGAGTATAAGTATGGACCTTGAGTGATACTTCTATTAGCGATTCTTCTATGGTTTCATCACCTAGAAAATTTAATTAAAATAATATAAAAAAGTAATACCAGTTCAAAGAATCACATGGAGTATTGGTTGAACTATCTTTATCTATATTTTTTCTCTCTGTTCAGTAGCAGTGACTGAAAATTAGTACACTTCATAATACATAATTGTCTATATTGAATTGTATACACCTGTATACTACCAGACAATTTACTAGATTATAAAGACATAGACTGCTAGACTTATATACTAAACGAAGCTCCGAATATAGAGCGGAGAAGTAACAAAAAATATGTATTTTTGAAAACTGAATAATTATAGCTATTAATATGTATTTGCTAAAGAAACCGCCCTGCGTCGTAAATTAGAGACTGTTTCGGCTGTTGATTGAAATAGAGTGATTACTCATCAATTACAGTCGAAACAAGGTGAGTGCGGTAATCTTTTCTTCTTCGAATCATATCTATATATTTGAAACAAATGTATAGATGCATGTTATTCAAACCAATATTACGATTATAAGATTGTATTCAGTTCATTAGGGTTTTAAAAATCATGAATCAATTTTAACTGAATGGTTTCATTTATTTTACCTATTGATTGTTAGGCATCGATTGACGCAGTTCGCCGGGTTAGCTAATCAAATATAAAAACTATTAATGAGAATTCTATATCGAGTCCTCGAATTACCCGAAATATTTTTTTCCGTAATTATATCAGGAACTGTCTGATAATGGCAGGTTTCTTATCCCCGTTATATCTGCAGTCCCATCCATACACACATTTTGAACAGAAGCATTAGCCCGGGGTTTTCAAAGTGACACAAAATGCCTTTGAACCGCACAAAACATAAATTGTCTGTGTAGCGAAATTATCGGCTTCTGTTCCTTCACGTGAAGTAATTCTATGCATATCACCCATCGTCTTTTATAATTAGGTTTTTCTAACTGCCTATGTCATTAAATAATGGCAATTTATGGCATCAATTTATTAAATTTGATTAATGGCATTGAACCTAATTTATCCAATTCGGTATCATATTTCATTTAATATTTGATTCATATGTTTTTACGAAATTTCTGAAGTAATAGACTTGTTTGTCATGCAGCGTAATTAATTAACTAATTTGAATAATGGAGATAAAACACTTCTTCGGATAGAGTCATGAGATAAAAACAGACAAAATGAGTTGAAACGTTAACGACAAATAAAATTCTCAAATTTTGTTGTCTGTTATTGCATAGAAAAACAAGATCAATTAGGCTATTTGAAATTGTTATTATAATTTCCCATAAATGTCCTATTTAATCATTACAAAAATTTAAGATTGAATATTTAATTCTTGGAAGACAATCAATAATGTTTTATTGAAGGAATATTGTGAAAAACCTAAATGAAAGTATAATGAAATATTCAGTTATGTCTTCATCGAGCTTCAATGACAATATCCAAATTATTTTTGAATAACCATGATAATCCACAATATCCGATGTTTTTCAGTGTTTATTAGTATTGAAGTTAGAAACCCCTGCCAAAAAAAAATCTTATATATTCCATCCTATGCAGGGATTTTAACAAGGAATATATATAGGACATACAACATAAAGATTACAGGACCGACAGACGCATAAAATTATGATTATACCCAAGCTCATACACAAAATCTGTAACAACTTCGTTTAACATACAAAAAATGACAAAAAAGCATTGTTTGAACTATGAAAAAGTAAAGATTTTAAAAAAAGACGAATAAAGAACAAGCAGAAATGATTAATATATAAGGGAACATAGAAAATACACTCAATGATAGTTACACAAAGTAAAAAAATTAATGAATAAAACAACGACAAAACTTCTGACAAAATTTCATTCGCGAATTTCCATAAATTCATAACCTCTAATGATAATTTTGCAGTGTTGCAATATTCCACTTATTTTGGGGAAATTGTTTCTTCATTTTATATACTTATGTCTTGTTTATTTCCACGAATTTGAAAAGAGATATAGAACATGCAATATTTGTGGAGTAAATGTTGTTCAATGATATATTTTTCTGTTTTTAGTAAAATTGCATTATTGAAGTAGGTACTTTATTCCTTAAACTCCTAGAATAAATATATCAAAATCAACTTCAATATTATTCTGATGATTCTATGAACTGCATTTCATATTCTATTCTTCTCTGAGTTCAAGTTCTATTTATAGAATATAAGAGACAATTGTGACCATTCTTTCAATCCCTATCGAACTGTACACCCATTAGAAATATATTTTTCATACAATACTTTGATTAACTCTCAGCTTTATATTTTACGAATGTATTAACAAATGATATAATAAAATTATAACGTTGAGTCAACATGTTTCGAGCTGTCAGCTCATCATCAATATAAACTATAAAAACAGAACTTAGCAAATTTACATCAATAATATGGTAGTGAAAAGGGTCGACAGTTTAGATTCTCTGTGTTCGTTAACAATCGATTCTTTTTTTCAAGAAGCAGCTGATTTCTATGGCTTTTTGAAGGCCTAAGCATTTTCTTTTGTTACCCACGTGCATGCATTTGGTTTTATTTGTTTGCTTTGTTACTTTTGTAGGTAACAAAGATATGAAGTAAGAAACGTATCGTAGATTGCATGTTTGCTCGAAGCTAACGAAGAAAAACCTTTAAATCTTTTAGAAGACTAAGATATCATTCGTTCCTTGAAAAAAGAAGAATCAATTGTTAACGAACAGATAGGATCTCAACTCTCCCTCCTTCTCGCATCTATCTCATAGATATAAATTTGCTCTGTTCTGTTTTTGTAGTTAATCTTGATAATGAGCTGACCGCTCAAAACATGATGACTCATTGTTATAGCTTCAATATAATGGGTGAGTTTTTAAGCGTAGATAAAATCGAATAAAACACTCAATTTGCATCATATATTCAAAATTTGTATCGAAATTGATTACTTGGCCTTTGCAATTTACATTTCAAAGATTACTTCATGTAAATCTTGTCCGAGACTCCGTATCAAATGGTCCATTCGGAAGGTCCAATTTTGTGTCACTTTTCGAGCATTTCGGCCTGTATCCCACACGCGTGTTATGTTATACTGTGAGGCTTTAATCGTGTTCGGCTTGTCCACATGAACTAACAACGTTACATTACCACACAAGAAATAATCCAGAGGCGTCAAATCACATGATATTGGCGGCCAATTCACAAGGTCATTTCGAGAGATAACTTCACCAAGTTCATCCTTCAACATTTCCATTGTTTCACGAGCTTTGTTACTTGTGGCACAGTCTTGATGAAACCACATGTCAACCAAGTTCAACTCGGTCAACTGGGACAAAAAAACGTGGCGTATCATGGCTCGAAATCTTTGGCCCTTGACGGTAACGTTTCTTCCACGGTCGTCTTTGAAGAAAAATGGACCGATGATGCCACTAGCTCATAAACCACACGAAACTGTCGTTTTTTTGGAATGCATCGGTAATTCTTGTATGGCATGTGGCTGTTTATCACTCCAGATGCGGCAGTTTTGTTTATTTTCATATCCGTCAAGCCAGAAATGAGCCACATCGCTGAACACAATTTTTCGATAAAACAGCGGATTTTTCACTCATTTCAAGCTGTTCTAAGGCCCATTCACCAAAATTAGACGTTGTGGTAAGTCATTCGGCTTTGAATTCTTACAGAAGTTGAATTTTATAGGCTTTGAAACCTGAATCAACACGTAAATTTTCCATGTGCTTGAGTAACACATGCCAAATTGCTGAGAACGGCGACGAACTGTACGCTGTACGCTACGGCTGCAATATTCTCTTCAGTGCGCACTGTACGCATGCGAGACAATGGTTCAATGTCCAACAAAGTAAACTTGGTGCGAAATTTCGTGATAACAGCACGAATTGTTGATTCACCTGGTCGATTATGACGACCATAATATGGTCGTAACAAACGATACACATTTTTCACAGAGCACCAATTTTGATAGTAAATTTCAACAATTTGCAATCGTTGCTCGTTTATAAGTCTTTCTACGATAAAATGGCAGAGTATACTGAAAACTTGTCATGTTGACATATGACGTTTGGATGCCATTACCAACCAGTGCCGCCAACCTGAAAAACTCAACTCTTAAAAAATCACCCGTTGTTATATTTCAATACATTCGTGAAATATTGAGCCAAAAGTTCAATTTAAATAATTATTCAAGCATGTTTCTCCAAGAGGTAGGCGAGAATTATATCCCCGTTATATATTTAATACTCATAGATAAATTTCAACTTTTGTGGATCAAATGAAATTTCAAACCATTCTAGTCATTCAAATTCTTCCTCTAAAGCAATTTAAAAAGCAAGAGTCATTCACGTGAATGAAAACAAACAAATATGAAGCATAGACAAGTACGACTCATTAAATATATTATTATGATGAAAATCAACCAGTGGAAAATCGCTAAAAATTCAAAGCTCGAACAACAATAAATCTCGCTGAGTGTTGAGTACTGTCAACAGGCCTGAGTGTGAATCCATCGTAATGAAAAACAGCAAAATAATCAACAACAAAGCGGACGAGTACGTGAAAACTCAAAACGAAAATATAATTTCAAATCTGTTTGAAGTTAATTACGGGCTCCCAACGAGCTCGTTTGTGGACCTCAAATTATATAAAATAATTATTATCGTACAACCAGCTATTTTGAATTTCAACTCTGTATTCTGCAACGGTAATTAAAATTAATATATTACGTTAACGAATTTCAATTGGAAATTTGGAAAACGTTGTTTCTACATTCGCCTTTTAATCGAACCATTTACTGTGTCATGTTCACAATTGAACTAAATTATGCAATTAAAGAGAATTATTCACATTGTATTTTAATATTTGAATAAATTTTCAAGGAAGAAAATAATTTAAACGGGAATTATGAAGTTAGCCTTCTCTCTATTACAATTCTGCTTAAGCTGCCTTGATTTGAATAATAAACACAATCTCCAAATCGTTTTCAAGACACAGAGTCTCAAATTAAAGGACCACAAGGTTTTACTTCCAATTCTCACTGCAAATCTCTGAATATGAGAAAACTTATAACACAAAATATGTAAAATTAAGTTTCACAGTTCAATAAGTAACTTCCTCAAATAATTCTGGTTCATTTTATTTGAGACTTTGAAATAAAGCAATATTTTTCAATCGATGTAATTCAATTGCGATTAAATGTCTTTTTTAACTGAGATTGAATTTTCGCTTACCTCTTGAAACATAATTAAATGAAATGAAACATAATTAAATGAAATGTGAATCAAACTCTTGACTCAATGTTCCACAAATAGAAGCTAGTTTTATATTTATGAAACATTACGCCAAGATCTTGATTGACAACGTAGAAATGACAACGTATAAAACTATACGAATATACAAGACGTCCTTTGAATTAATTCGGGGAAATTTGGAACTCAACAAATACGTGCCTTATGAGAGGTTTTCACTCCATCGCGTAGCTAAAATCCAACGTTCATATTAAATTCGCAATAATGAGGTTAAAGCACGTAGCGTTACTGTAACATAAAATGAATTACGAACGGTGGCTGCGACATATGTTTACGCACTTTAATGTGGCTAAGTTACGCAATAATGAAAAGGAAATTCATTTCAAACGTTTCCAAGCCGAGAACGTTTTATATATTTCGATAGAAGCAATGGCTGCAAACGCAGTAAGAAGAATGGAAGTGTAAGGCTTTGCATGGTCGGTATCTCAATAATATTGACAGCGTAAATATCGAAGAAAAGGTCTCTCACTTTAATATGTAATCAAGAAATATAAAGATCAGTAACCATTGTTTCTCGACGGAGAAAATATATGATGGAAGAATGGCTTCATCATAAGTCATATTAAATTGATCGTGCTTTGAATTCAAATGAAGCGGACGTTGATGTTGTCATTTTGTCAGGCAAATAAATTTTACGTGTCCTAGAAAACGTACCCCGGATTTAGAGTGGAGATCAGAGTCCCTGTAGACAATTATTCCGAGCAAAATGACGTGCCGTCCATTGAAACGAATATCTGAAAAGTATTCTGACAAAAATATTTTAAAATCTACGGTTTCCTGTATCGAGTTAATTAAAATTCCGAATAATTGTTCACATATAAACAACTATTGATGTGAGTGCAAAATGGCGAATGCGCCACATCTTTTTCTGAAAATTATTTTTCAAAGAGAGTACTTTGATACTTGAAACATTTGTACGAATATATGAGGAGCAGATAGTTCAGTTGAGGAATAATAAAATAATCTACACTTTCAATATTTTACACATTTTATTGTGAAGATAACTCTGGTATCATATATTCTCACACAGTTCCAAGTTTGAAAATTTCGCAATATGAAAAAAGAGGAAGAATGTTATCAATATTTTAGACTCATTTCAGTTAGGTATTTCAATTTAAGTTTTCTTTGCTATAGAATTCTTCTAATAATATTACGGAACATTTAAGAACTTTAAACACCGAAGTTAGTTCTAAAAACGCCACAAAACATTATGGAGAAATCCGTCTGGCAAGTTTGAAGTAGATAAAACAAACGTCAACTGCGGAGTCATTTCGAATGAAACAATTTCGCGGAAACCGTGAAAAATGACTGCCAAACTTTATCTGCTAGTTTATCGTTTAACAGTGCTTCCTAACAAAAATAAAACTGAAAACCATTTTATTTAATCGGTATAAAACAAAAAGCTCCCTACAATTCTGTAATTAACTCATTAAAATAATATTTCAATTAAATAATAATTAATAAGGTGATTCTGGAGTTATGCACTAGCAGAAATCGATCTTCTATTTATTCATCTTTTGAAGAGTTTAAAACTCTAATCCATAAAGATATACCAAAAGCACTTAAGTCCCATTTTGGTGTTGAGGGTCATTTTTATGATTTTTCTACACTTTGATCATGGGTTATTTCGTTATTGTACTCTTCCTCCTCATTTCTTTGCTGAATCCGCTGTTGCTTGATATTGTGATACCAAAAATTTGTTATGCAGATTTTATTTTTCCTTTAGCCGCTGGGTATTTTGGTGATCAGTTATCATTAAGTTAGTATTCTTTTCACTTATATTCAAACAACTCATTTTATTTGCTTCATTTTCCCATATTAGACTGATCATTTTTTCTTTGGATGCAGCGATTGACACTGAACATCTACTTGAAGACATTCCTCGTGATATAAATGCCACAAATTTAAAATAGTTGTGAATTCAACAAGAAGAGTTCAATAATTTTTGATTATTCTCCAATGTTCTACTACAAATCCTAGTTTTGTAGAAAAGTTTCAAAATTTCAACTAAAATATCACATCAAGTCAATATTACTACCAATGAACAATTCATTTTCTGGCAGAAACTACCATAAACATTTAAATGATTAACTGTTTGTTGAAAAACTACGCCATCAAGTGTTCAACATTATTAAGCTCTTTTATTTACTAGATGATTTCGCGTTGGTGTGCAATCTTGAGTGAATCACATGTTGAGAACCGCTGATACAAAGCAATTAATTCCGTATCTAATATTTCAGAGCGGTAAGGTAAGGTGGATTAAAATGTCACATTCATATCAGAAATTATTTCCGGGAGTTTTTAACGCGAATATCATTCGAGAAACTTGGCAGTAGCGAATTCTACTTATAAACTATGCAGTAGACGAGAGATAAGCAAATTTTAATTAAGCCCCTCCACCAACAGTTGCTGGCGTGCGGCTTTATGTTGGAACTCGGAAGTTTGCCTTAATGATTATTGGGTTTATTATAGTGAACGAAATTGGTAAAACTTAAACGCGGATTTGCGACAAGCTGAAATAATATGTATAGCAAAGTTCCACTGGCGATAAATTCGACAGCATTCCTTTCCTAAACTTTAAGACGATAACTTGAAAAGATAGAGCTCAACCCTTAATAGAATAAAAGAGAATAAAAATCGAATTGAGCTGTTTCTGCTAACCCTATTTGCTACGGAATTATGAAACTTTATTTTCAACAATATCGGAAATTTGCAGTTACTTTTAATATACTTCATTTTGGAGTTATCCACAAGTTCCACAAAATAGATACGAGCCCTATAAACTTTAATTGTTTTCCATATGTAGTTAGAAATCGTACAATACTGGTTGTAGGGAAGAGCAAAACAAATTTTCATTTGGTCATTGACTTGTTGCAAATAAATTACACGAATGGATCATCTGTGTTAACCTTAAAATTGGTTTGTTTCCTTCTTGGCCAGCAACGCCGATGTACCAAGTATCCTTATGTTTTCTATGTATGTGGAACAGAAAAGCGGAGCATTGGATGCAGTCAAATGGCCGCCAAGATCTGACCTGAAACCTGGTGATCCAAACATTCTAAATCAGCCACTTGTCGACAAAAAACCTCATATATCCGACTTTGTATAAAAAACTAGGTCTCATGAGGCAATTTTTTAAAGCTTTGTCAACTGAAGGGATCTGTTTTAAGTATAACATTTCGGCATTTTATAGCTTGTCATATGAGAAGATGAAGGCTAGTGTCTTTGATAGGTCACAGATTCGACAACTTTTTAAAGATGAAGCTTCCATTGAAACAATGACCGAACTTGAAAATAATGCTTGGTTTGCATCAAAAGTATTGTCAAAGACTTTCTTGGAAACACACATGCCCAGAATTATTCCTCCTCCAACAGAGCCTCCAGACTATTCATTTTATTAGATATGCACTGTACATTCAGCTGAAGAAGTTTAAAAGCACTATAATTTTTTGGAATTGTTACAGGAACAATTAAATCTACCTAAATCAACTGGGAGTAAGAGTCACTTTTCTTGGTTGAAAAAAATGACGTATACTTGCTTTATTGGGCCAATTTGCACCGTTGATTGCTTTTTCATATTCATTCTCTAGAATAAGTACTTTGAAAGACGAATAGCTGTCAGGGTATTTTGATTTAAGTATTTCACATTTCACGGTTGAGAATTTATTTACAAGAAACTGTCGAAGATCCTCAGCTGAAGTATATGGTTTCAAATTAGTTACGTGGAAATCTTTAAATTTCTCAACTCCTTCAACACTGGCCGGGCCCGAGAAACTTCCGACAGTCAACGCTTGACGCGTTTTCCTCTTTTTTATTATTGTTCACAGTTTGCCATGCACTATCCATCTTTTCAGGAATAACGTCGAAATTGTTCAACAGTTCTTAGAAAGCTTTAAAAACCTTGGCTGTAACATAAGAATCGAACTGCATTTCTTACATAGCCATCTTGCTAACTTTCCAGAAAATCTTGGCGCTGTTAGTGATGGACAGGATGAGCGATTCCACCAAGAGTTGAACGTCATGGAGGCCAGGTATCAAGGTAGATGGGATGTCGGTATGATGGCTAACTACTGTTGAAGCATCAAGCGAGCATGTCCCCAGATTGAGCATTCTGGAAAAAGTTATAGTGAAAATTTTTATTTTCGAATTCAATATCGATTTTTACACTAATAAAATCTTTTTTTTTTTTGTATAAACACAATTTAACTTTCAATATTATAATAACCTATGAATAAAATTTTATAATATTTTTGGCAAGTACCCACTTTATTTCCCTCTGTATACCCATTTTGTATAACTTTTAGGGTAGAGACAAGGTATTCTGTAGTTCAAAAACTTGACGTGATAGAAAATAATTGCTATCATTTCATACAATTCATAGACCAAAAAATTGGTCAAAAACAAGTCACAGATCTAGGACAATAAAATTGCTGCTGCCCAGTGTTATTTATTGAATTCGTCCATTCATAGATCATTTTATAGGCTTAACTTAATCAGTGCAGAGACGAATTTGGATATTTGGTCTCCGTGTTTTATTCTTTTGAAGGACTTTTCAAAATAGATCATTCAGAGAACGATAACAATATAAACATCAGTTTAAATAGCATTTATCATTATCCATATAATTATCTTTCCTTCTTCTTTTAGTCATCATTTTGTGAACTTACATTCTGAACTAGATTGAAGCAGTGTGTTAGTTCAATTGAGTGTTTTCTTTATATTCCGAAGTTCTGATCTCTCTCTTCAATCTTTTTCAGTAGACGTATTTTTTATTGTTGATAAAATGTTCTGAATAGACAATGTATCTCAAACATTAGTTTGCAATTAACACTTGAAATATGTACTGCTTTTTTATAGGACAGTTTCAAATAGTCTGTTGATTGATAGTATATAAAAATTACAAAAAATGAAGTTATTTCATTTTTTGATTTAGTTAAAGGATAAATAGGTCTATGTCCTGTACAACCCGTCACATGTTTATGGTTCAGAGAAGAAGTATACTCGTAGCTTCCATAAAATAATCTAGATTCAGAAATTTGTAAATGTTTCGGTACTGTTAAATTGAGCCAGAGTATCTTGACAAACGTATAGCCAAAGGTTCTTTAGATCGTAAATATTTTTAAAAAATAAATAATTTTCTCGATACGAAAAAGTAGGACCGTTTCAGACAGCTTTATAGATTTCAAGTTTGTTTTTCTGTAAATTCAACTAAGAACGGATTTGAATTCCTCGTCCAAAAAATCACTCACACCAAAATTTCATCATATTATGTTGCTCTGATGATAAATAAATGACCCAAAAGAAATAAAAATTAAAATTGAGACATTAACAATTCTCAACAGTTATCATCAACTTCTGTTTTGCTGATAAATCTCAGTATCTCCAAGAAAAGTACAATTGTGCTATGTAGTACTATACATTTTATATTCATCAATTTGTTGTTGAAGTTGTTGAAGCAAACTTTAACTTTGTCAAATTTATTTGAAGATGAACCGATAAACATATTTATGAATATTCATTTATATTTAATTTCTCTGAAGATTTAATTTTTTTTTAATTCAAAAGCTATAATTTGTTAAGAAACCCTGCCAAAATAAAAATCTTTTCATGGTAAATGTCTTTTATTGCTAAAAATAACGATTTTAAGTTATTGTCAACTATTGACAGACAAGAAGACTCAGAGATTACTGTTTTGTAAAAAAAATATATGAATACATATATATATATATATATATATATATATATATATATATATATATATATATATATATATATATATATATATATATATATATATATATATATATATATATATATATATATATATATATATATATATATATATATATATATATATATATATATATATATATATATATATATATATATATATATATATATATATATATATATATATATATATACATATATACATATATATATTTATACCTATTCAAGACAGAATTGTTCACATTTCACGCAAATTTTCACTGCGCTCTTGCTAATTCAATAGAAATATACGAAATTACACCTGAATAATTCAAAGGGCCCAAAATCGTGGTCTGATTGTGAGAATTCACTGGATCGTGTGTATTATGTTGGAAATATTTCGGTGGAAAACACATTTTCATCGTGCCCGCACATACCAAACTTACCGAACTATTCCTGTAATTCGAGAAACCCGTGAAATTTGCAAATTGGAACCTTAATTTTCTCTCGGAATGTTTATTTTATGCGTATATATCCAGAGGTAAAGAAATTTATTTCGTGTTTAATATCATTCGTTTATGTTTTGTTACGCTCCAGGAATATATCTCGCAGCTTAATTAATATTCATCCCAAAATATGGTTCATAATCACTGAAAATTGAACAGTATTTAAATGAGACGTAATAATAAAACTTTGTCTAAAAATCACTGACTGAACAATTCTCTATTCGACTAGTTTCGCCTTTTACGGCATTATCAAGAATTTTACGGCATTCTTGATAATGCCGTAAAGCGCGAAACTAGAAGAAGAAAGGATTGTTCAGTCAGTGATTTTTACAAGTTTTTATTATTACTTCTCATTTTAATATGAACTATCACAAAGTAGATTCATCGTCCATTCAATTTATGAATAATATTTCTGTATAATATATGAAACTTAGCTCAATTTGATGATTGATGAGGCCGATACGTGGAGAAAATTAATATCCATAAGGAAACAATATTTAGAATTTTCTCATAATTTTATAAATACGCATGGCGCGTTTCGAAGTACTACTTCTTTACCAAATGCTGAATTAAAATAGTTGTAATTTTACAAACTCAATACTTGTACATATCTACTTTCACAGAACAAACCAGTTATGTTCTATGACTTACCTTGAGTGAGGACCATAGAATACAACTGATGTTTAACAAGAAAGAAAGAATTGTATACCTGAAATTGGACACAGCAAATCAATTTCTCAAGTCAACTAAAAATGTAGGAAAAGGTACACAATAATTATACAAAATAAGATCTCTAAGAAGAGATAAAGGAAAATAAAAATTTTTGAACATCGAAAAACATAAAATTTAAAGTAAATTGACTAAAAATAGGTAATCAATCTGATCTGCTACCTTGAATACATATTGTTATCGAACATATTAAGTAGTATGAACCTCTAATTGGTTATTGAGTAAAAGCTGATTTTTTTAATTTATTGATATGTAACGATTCTAGAAGATTCAGTTTTAAACGTTTATTCTCTCTATTTAATATTTTAAACTATCATCTATGTAACTCTTCTCTGAATATGTAATTCTTCACTAATAAGTGGTTGGCATAATGGGAATCTGTTTTCTTTCTTTCGAAACTACGATTATGTTCAGATAATCTAGTTTGGATATTTCTGAATTTCTGCCTATATACAATTTCTCACACTTTACACAAGTACCACAGTTAATTTTGTATACTCCACACATTTGATTTTTGTTAATTTTTGATTTATTATTTTTGATTAAATTACCAATATCATTAGTGGTAATTAGTGGTTATTAACACTAACTTTTGACTTTTCTTTGATAAGAGGATCTGTAACCGCTCTTTTGAAAAGCTTTTTGTTAATTAAATTGTTTATTATTTCTGGTTTGTATTCATTGTTTGAGGCTATTTGCATAATTAATCTTTTTTCTTTGTTGAAATCACCCTTCAAAAGCGGTAGGTTAACAAGTCGATGAACCATACTATTGAATGACGTTATTTTCTGTTGTTGTATAGGGTGAACAGAACTATTATGAATTACTGTATCCGTATGAGACGGTTTGTGATATATAGAGAATGAATGTTTATTATCTAATTTTTAATTGAAAGATCTAAGAAATTAATTGAGTTTTCGTGTTCTTCTTCTAATGTAAATTTTATTACCGGGTGTATTGAGTTAATGGAATTTTGAAAAGTATAAAGTTGTCTTATCGAACCTGTAGAGCAAGAAATAATATCGTCAACATATCTGAACCAATAGAGAAAACGTTGGCTCAACCGATGGTTGTGGATAGTATGCTCTAAATTATCAGTGAGTATCTCTACACATAAGGGACGAAGAGGATTTTCCATTATCAAACCTTCAGTACTGCTAACAATCTGAACGTTAAAACTAAAATAATTTTGTTAAATTTAGTTAAATTTTTTTATTTCTACACTATTTCGATATTTCTATACTTATTTACATAAAATATTTATATACTACATTAAAAGTACTATAAAATTTACTATATGAATACGATGAGCATTTGAAAAATTGCAGCTATTTATATTCAGAAGTGGTCAGAAGATGGTCGTAAAACCAAAATTGTAATATCTTATAATAGCGTTTATAGAAAATCTCCAAATGTTTTCTCAAAAGTTTATGATATCATAAGCTACTTACATTTCCGTCAGATTATCCTTCTTCGGATTGAAACTTTCGCTCGACTTCATCAATTATTTACCAGCCGATTTCGTGCGATATCACCGGACCCGATGGGAACCATCCCCGGAGGTTTCCTGTTTAAAATATGAACCCAAGTGTGATTCCGTAATCTCCAAAGGATCCGGGGATTTACCGAAAAATGCCGCAGCTTTGGCCGTGCTTTCCTTTTCGGCTACGAAATCCACGCTTAGTAGATTGTCGGGACGTGGAAAAAAGGCTAAGCCGATTATCGTCCGCCCCACCGGACTACAAACTCCGGGTTGAATTGCAAATCTGACCCGTGAAATTGGACCAATTTCAATTTATCTGAATGTAGTAATCTATGGACGAGGTTTTTAATTTTTCTATCCCATACGAAATCGAAACGGGTGGCGGCAAATTTGTTATCCCTCGTTCTGTGAGTATTAAGCTATTTGAACAGTTTTTCAATTACGATCCGTCAAAGTGACTTTGGGAAAATTACACAAAATTGAATAGTTGAATATATATGTTAATATATGTGTATATATAGTGTACTAGTTAGCGGATTGTCACATAGCCCTTTGAACAGAGCGGACGTATAATCAGTCAGGTTATTGTAATTTAGTTCATTGGTTTCCCACTGCGGCGTTAGTAGTCGTGTCAAAATAAATATGACGCCAAACTGCTCGCACAGATAGCACTGCTGTGTTGATAATTTTTCAATTAAATTTACTTTAAAGTGACGTATTCGTAATAAAATAGTGTGACAGCATGGATTTACTTATGAATACGCCGCATTGTACATTGTTGCTATCTAAATAATGATATTAGAGATGTGACTGCTTTTATTGGTACTACGTGCAGGTGAAGATTTTATTAAATGTAGGAAAGTTGTTACACTTGTAATGTTTTTTCAGTATTATATTATTTTAGGACTTAAGAACTTTCTGGAGTCTCAGAGACACCCATATTTTAATAAATTATTTTTGAAAAAATATGATATATTTTTAGCCTATCTTAAGACTTAAAATGCAATATAAAATCATAATAAGGTGTGTCATATCACTTCCTCATTTTTGTTATCTAAAGTAAGTTACCTTTTAAGTTGCAAACTTTTGGTCACCCTAATCAAACATTACAAAGTCGGCTATATCCCATTCAACGACTATGCTAAATGACGTTCAGTCAAGACATTGAACGCTGCATTCAACAACTTGACGAGTTGTCCTTTAGTCATTCAATTAAATGTCGTCATGCAATGAACGCGCCCTGTCATACAATCAAATAGCAGATCCGAGCTGATGAGTGCAAATTCTCTCTCTCCAGGTAACGCCCAACCAATCCATAAGCTCCTCATCCCATCAATCGTGAGGACGCTTTCTTGGTCTTACCTTGTCTCTGGGCTCCCAATCACCAACCACAGCTGGCCAACGTTCATCTCTTGCTCGGGCCAGATGGCCCGCCCATTTCCACCTTGACCTTTTTACACACTCCACGACATCCCTCACCTTTGTTTGACCTCTTATCCAGATGCAGCGCATTCTATCTCGTATGGTTAGGCCCATCATATATATTTCTTTACTCCGCTGGGTTTTTCGAAGCTTCTGGATCTGAGCAGATGTCAGGGTCCAAGTTTCGCTAGCGTAGGTCATCGCTGGTAATACACATTGGTCAAACACTTTGCTCTTTAAGGATAATGGCATATCTGATTTGAAGATTTGTTTCAGTCGGCTAACTGTACCAGAAGCTGCTCTGCTTCTCTGCATGATTTCCGGTGTAATATCCCCATCTCCCGCAGCATCTGTCCCAGATATGTATAAGTTGCTGCTATTTCTAATGGGGATTTTTCGGTGTTTATTCCCAGACCCATTTCCTTGCTAACGATGTTCAGTTCATTGATGCACTCTTGAAGATCGGTAGGATCGTGGAAGAACAGGACCATATCGTCAGCGAACCTCAAGTGACTAAGGTAAGGACCATTTATCTTGATTCCTTTCTCACTCCAGTCCATCTTCTGGAACGTACACTCCAAAGCAGCTGAGATCAGTTTTGAGGAAAACGGGTCTCCCTGTATAACGCCTCCCATTATCAGCAATTTTTCCTAGTATTCGTCCATTTTGATGGTTGCTGTGGCATGTTCGTATATATTTTCGATCAGCTCGATATAGGAAGATCGTATTCCTATCCTCAGTGATGAGGTGGTTACAGCTAAAGTTCTAACAAGGTCAAATGCCTTCTAATAGTCAATAAATGCCATATATAGAGAAATTGCATATTCGTTGCATCTTGATATCACTTCGCGGATGGAGAAAATGCGAACCATTGTATTGTATGATATATTTATACGTATATATATATATATATATATATATATATATATATATATATATATATATATATATATATAGTCAATTCTGAAGTTTCCATTCGAAATACAGAAATAATTTGAATACAACTGTCAAGTAGCTTCTACACAAATGTTTTCAACGAAAACACAAACTATCCTTTCAGGATAGTGATGTTTGGTGCATTCGATCAAGTTTCGATGCTTTTATATGAACGTGCAGCCTGTCTCTTTACTAATTGCAAGATTCAACTAAAAAGAAATACATAAAATATGTTTTCAGATGAATTTTTGTTATATGTTTCCAGTTGAATTGTAGTTCCATGTTTCGTTTAAAAATCCGGAAATTCATAAATTTCAAGAAATAACAACATGTTTTGTCAACAGTTCTTTTCAATTGTTGAAATATATCATGACAATTATAAATCAAATATGAATTTACATGACGAAAGTCATGTTCGTATCTATTCGTCATCGTCATCATCATCTATTCATTATTCCCTTTCAATAATAATAATAATAATAATAATAATAATAATATTTATTGTATCCATTATGACAATTACATAATTGTGTTGGACATGTCAGTTTTACGCAATATGATTATCGGTCAGGTACTCCTTAACACTATAATAGCATTTTGTGAGGAGCACTGACTTTATAAGTTTTCCAAACTTAGCACGACCAAGGCATTTCAATGTGTGAGGCAGATGATTAAATAGCTTAATGCACTGATAAACAGGTGAGTTTTCATACTTGGTCGAACCATGTCTAGGAATACACAGAATTTCAATATTTCTTGTATTGTAACAGTGATAGCTACTCAATTTTACAAACTTATTTTCATTTTCCTTAACATAGAGTAGACACTTATAAATATAGATGCAAGGTGCAGTTAATATTTTGTTTACAATAAATGAACGTTTACAAGATTCTCGAGGTCCCAGTTTGAAAATTGTTCTGATTATCCGTTTTTGCGATATGAAGACCCTTCGGCTATCAACAGAATTACCCCATAACATGAGGTTATAATTCATGTGACTATATGCAAGAGCATAATAGACTTCCATAACAGACTCAGTAGATAAAAAATTCCTTATTCTATTGATGGCATAGAATGCCAAATTCAGTTTTTTAGTCACATAGTCGACATGTAAGGACCATCTGAGGTCTCGATCTAACAAAATTCCTAAAAATTTAACATTATCACATAAGAAAATTTTGTCGTTTTCAGACTGGATAAAGGTTTCATTATTCACTATATCAGATTGATTAAAAAATATACTTTTTATTTCAGCGGTGTTCAATATTAAGGCATTAGATTGGCACCATTTTTCAAATTCTTCCAGTAAGAGTGTACATTTATCTTTTATATTGAAATCATCGATCGAAAATTTCTGGACCCCATCAAGCTTTTTCAAATTTTCTTTGAAGATGAAATAATATTTTCTCGATATATAACTCCGTGAGCACGTTATTTTAGGCCAGATTTAACTCTACGAGCAGATACAAAGAGCCTGAGAAATAAATAACAAAAAACAATATAAAAAATTGGATTGAAAGCAAACATATAAAATATAAACATGAAGCTTCGATTACAAATGAGTCTCGTGTTTAGTGAGTTCAAACGGATACGGCAAAATCAATGAGAATAACTCGTTTATATTCTTTTTGAAATACGGGAAAATTGATGAAATCCGATAAAAAGAACGTTTTTTTACTGTAGAATGGATCGGAAACTTCGTTCGACCTCCGGACATCTATACTGATACCGAACTCTTCTTCATTTCTTTCGGACCTTGAATTTTTGATTCTATTCGCCTACAAACCATGAATCAATTAGCATATAATTCAGGGGTTCCCAAACTTCTTTTACTACGCCCCCTCCTGTTAAAATGGAAACCATCCACGCTCTCCTCCACAGTAAATTTTATGGGCATGTAAAAATTACCAAGAATTACATTGAAAACAAAACATGTATTTTAATAACACAAAGAACAATATCTGTAGAGTAAATTTAAAGACATACTGATGGAGAAAAACATAGACAAAAAACATAATAAACTAGTAGACTGGTTAGATGAGTGGGCTTGCATTTTCTTCACTTGTAAACCTATTCTTGGTTGTGTTTTAGTAAGGGTACAACGTAAGTCACTGGTAACATCAAGTTTGTTACTGAACCTATTTTTAATTGTAACGAGGGTTGAAAATGCCTTTTCACATAAGTAGGTACTCAATAAAGGCAGATATAATAGAATAGCTGCCTGTGATACACGAGGGAAGACTTTGAAATATTTGATCCAAAATGATGACTTGTCCATTTTGTCAAAGTCGTACTTGGCAGAGGAATCATGTTTTATCTCCAAACCTTCTTCTTGCAGTGCTTCTGGCATAGAGTTGATATTGATATTGAATGGGTCTGTTGACAGTTTGTAAGTACCCTCGTCACAAGTGTCTGGGAAATATTTCCTGAACTCTTCAGTGAGGTTCTCCAAATGGTTCAATATTATGCTTTCATTTGGATCCTTCAAAAACCTCCTTGAACTGTGTCTCATCTGAGATTTGACATTATTTTGGCAGAATTTGAATAATTGCAGGGGTTTGCTGATATTTTTCGTCTCCAAAGCTGCAATTTCACAATGTATATCTTGATGGCATCACGATGAATCACTATATTTGATTCTCCACCCTGCAGTTTCAAGTTAAGATTGTTCAATGAATCAAAGAAGTCTGACAAATAAGCCAACGACACCTGTGTACTTGGTCTCTTGAATTCTATGCTTAGCTCATTTCTCTTCAGATTTTCTAAGAAAGTGATTATTTCATCTCGGAGCTCAAATAATTTAGCTAACATGTTACCTTCGGATAGCCAGCGTACTTCTGTATGAAATAGCAGTGTTTTGTGGTCACTTCCTAAATCCTCACAAACCGTTTTTGCCAAAGCTGGCCAGCCAAAAGCTTGGCGCGTCCCACAGTTTGGGATCCCTGATAAAATACATGTTTGTTCTCCGATTATTTTTTTGCTTCAAAATAAAATGTTTTATACACATGGATTGTTAAGTTTTCTAAACATCAAGATTGATTTAAAAAATCTACAACGTAAAAACAGTTAGAGAAATGTATTGATTTCATTTACTCAGAAATTTTCATTTTTAACTGGTCTTGTGCTCACGCCCCCCCTGACATATCTTCACGCCCCTTTGGGGGGGGGGGCGTTTGGGAACCCCTGATTTAATTCAACTCAATATGAGCTCACTTAACCAAACTGATTTCTTCTAGATTCGGGCAATCGATTATCTCATCTATTTATTCCTGTATATAAATAAAGGAGGAATAGTTATACTAGTATTATTGAATTTTCAAAACTCTTTTGAAACGTTATGAAGATCATTGTTATTGAAAAATTTGGATAAACTTGGTTTTTAGGGCGTAGTAAATGATTGGTTCAGATCTAACTTGGATTCCGATCACAAGAAGTTAAGTTCAACGGCATGCTGTCTTATAACACGAAAGTTGATGGAGGCGTACATCAAGAAACTGTCTTAGGTCTGTTGTTCTTCTCCTAATATATAAAAAATATTGTTTCTCGTGTGAAAAATGCTCTATACGTTTATTTGCTGATGATACTATGCTTCATATATGTGACAAAAATAAGAATATTGAGAATATGGCAGAGTGTATCAATAGAGACTTTTCTGAAATTAATGAATGGTTATGATAAAATAGCTTATCCCTAAATGTGCAAAAATATAGCTTCACAGTTTTGCCTACAAATGAGACCCTGAAGATCAATTCAAATAAGAACATAATTATAAAGATTAATGAACAGAAAATTGGAACAGTGAAAAGAAACATTCAGGCAGTATGGTAAAGGAAAAATTGAGTTTTAATGATCAAATTGATTGCATATCATCTAAAATATCTAAAAAATCATTTTCTTCAATAGAATAGGAGAAAAATCGCTCGATATGTGGGAAGTAATTGTTGTTCAAAACAATAATAATGCCACATATTGAATATTGCACCACTTTGTTATTCGGTTCGACTAAGGAAAAAACTCAACAATTACAGAATAAAACTATACGAACAATTTTGAAGTGCAATAGATTTATACCCCTGTAAAAATTATGCTTATCTCTTTAGAACTACAGAGAATACTCTCTGCTACATATATATTCATATAATATTTAAAATCAGTTGCTTTCATATAATGTAATAAAAAATGTAGCATGTGTCATTGATATGCATAGATATAATACAAGAGATACTGACAGTTTTAAGCTTTCTAAATCTAAAAATAGTATATACGAGTATTATGACAAATAATCAATGCTTTCAAATATTTACTAAGTATTTTGAAAAATAATACTAGTGTTTCAATCGGTTCATCTTTCCTTTTGGAGCTGCTGATTTTTATGTCTTCTGAAATATCTAAGTGCTATGATTGGATGTCAAAAAAAGCAAAGGAGCAAATCGAACAAAATTTCAGAACATTCATTCAAGCTGTTGGAAGGAAGACCGTGAATTCGTTTCCGGAAAAAAACTCTTGGATTGTATATTGGTGAAAAATCAAACAAGTTCATGCAAGATTGCAAGCACATCCATCTCAAGTCGTATTAATTTGCACGTCTGAACAAGCGTTGTAGACAGAACGGAGGCCGGTGGGGCAAGTCTCGACGCGTTTTACTGAATATGGAATCTGCAAGTTTTAACGAAAAACAGTCGCTGAGCTTCTTAAAATTGTATCTACCTATGTTGATAGGAGAAGTCAAGCAAACATTTCAGTTCTTCACTATCGAAACCAAAATAATCTTCATGGACCCCCGTTTATGATTGTGGACCCCCATTTTTTGTCCACTTGGGCCACTTTGGGAATTACTGGTCTGAACGTTTTCCTCTGTTTGGAAACAATTGGTTTGCACTTAGATTGCACGTACATTGCATTAGTTCTAATAACTTCAATAATTTCAATCAAACCAAAATTCTTTCACATCCACAGGTAACAAAGGAAAACAATTAGACTTTCTAGAAATAATATGAATCAGCATCTCCTGGAAATTAAAGAACCGTTTTAGCAAACAAATAGAATTTCAATTATGCCCTTTGTTACTTTTGCCTCAAAGATGTAAATTTACTATATTCTATTTTTGTATTCAGTCTTATTAATTATGAGCTGACCACGCGAAACATGATGACTCACCGTTCTTATTTTTTTGTATTATTTTTCAATACTTCCCCGAAACATTAAGCCAATAGCTTAATTGAAATTATCATAGAATATAATGCTGGATTCCATATTATAATTCTAAGAGTTTCTAAAATATTGCAATGTACAAAACAAAAAATTCTTTCATATGATTTCAATAGTTTCGGATATTAATATAATAATACTCTTCATCATTTATTCAACTCGAAGTATCACGAATACTTAAGGACATAAAATGACATAGCTATCAACATGCCTCTATCTATACTAATTTAAATGTTAAGGCGCTCCTCTCCAATAATAATAAAAACAAATCAGAACAATGATGACGTTAAACGAATGCCTGCTACCTCTATTGGTGCTATTACAACTTGTTCTAGTAGTTTGGCCAGAACGTTCAGCAGACTCACGTAGCATTTACATAATATAATTGAGCAATTCAGCTTACATGAGGGGGCACATGGGAATTCACAGGAAGACATTCAAAAGCGGAAGTTTGCATCATTAACTGTTCATTTACTTACTTTCGGTAAATTATCTTTGCATATATAATTTTGTACATCATGATTACCGCCTCGTTTCTTATTAGAAATATTTTTTTCATGAAACCGTTTTCAGAAAATCATCTGGAACTCATTTTGAAAAAAAAACAAAAATGAATATGGATATATATATATATATATATATATATATATATATAGAATACAAATTTTAATTGAAACACACTTATCTTAAGTTTCACTGAGTATATTAACAACTCTATATATATTTCCGGGGGTTAGCCCATTATCAAGAGTAAATTAAAATAACATGTCATGTTTAATTTAAATTTCATGTTTATATTTCGCGCCTTCCCAGATCTCTCTAAATGTGTATGCTCTATGGCTCTGTGGTTTTCAATAGGCATCTATCAATAAGTCTTGTTTCTCAAATACATTCAAAGTTGTACATGCATTTTTTATCCATTTCAATCTCTTATGATAAATTGGCGTATTATGTATATTAGTGAACAGATTAAACAACCCCACCATTAGATGAGCTTGTACACTAATGCAAATGGACGCTTCTCAAAACTTTCGCAGTTTGAAGTCAAATAATTTGAAATTTTGGCATAAATTCCATATTTTTCAATTGTGTATAATGTGTTATGTTGTAATGTGTACATGTGTAATACATGTGTTGTTGTTGATAATTTGTTACACAAATACACAGAAACTTTGGGAACAACCGACTAGGAGAGTAGACCACCGGCTCAATTTTGGCAACACCGCTGGACTTCGCTCTACATGGCCCGTTTAGAGTCGGTCGTGCTATGATCATTGCTATACAAAGTTCAGGCATGAAAAAAGGGCCGATTCCGTTAACCTCAAAATCTAACAAAGCTATTAAGATGACTGAGAATAACTCGAATTCGTTTTCTGTAAATCATAGAAACAAAAGTAAACATAAACAATTTACATTTATGAAATATAATATCAGAATGTCAGAGTTTCATTCTTAAATGTAATTATAGTTAAGTGTTTTGTAATTTGTGTTTTGAAGAATGCTCGAATTTGGAAAGAATGTGTAAAAATGAAACGTCAAATTTGTATTTAAACCACTAGTTCTCTATAAATGTATACTCCATGGCGCGATCTCTGATTTTGAATGGGCATATATACAATAACTCTAGTTTCTCAAATATATTCAAAGTTGTTCATGCATTTTACGAGATTTGTTCGAAAGAAAATTTTGAATTTTTTACAGAAGTATTCATTTATTCATGAATATCCGTTTTGATCCTTTAAAAGATCCCTCTTACATAATGCACTTATGCCAAAGCTCCTTCGAGTCCTAGAAGCACTTCTGAAATGCGTTTTTTGGTATGGCCATCAGCCAGTTCTTCGACTCCAACTTTATAGCATCAAGTGTGGTAAAACGCTTTCCTTTCATTTGTCTTTTCAGTTTTGGGAATAGAAAAAACTCGCAGTGAGCAAAATCTGGTAAATACTGTGGTTGTGGCATGATTACGATGTTGCTTTTGGTCAAAAAATCACGAAGAAGCATTGATGTGTGAGATGGTGCATTATCGTGATGCAGTACCCATGATTTGTATTTCCACAATTCCGATCGTTTGAACCGTATTTCTTCATGCAAATGTTGCATAACTGCCTTGTAGTGTTCCTTATTAATCGTACGGCCTGTTGGCAAGAACTCATGGTGCACCACGCCGTTGTAATAGAAGACAACACTGAGCAAAACCTTCATACTTGATCTAACTTGGCGTGCTTTTTTCGGTCTAGGCTCTTCTGGTCGCTTCCATTGGGATGATTGGGCCTTGGTTTCGATGTCATAACCATATAACCACGTTTCGTCGCCAGTTATGGCCTTTTTAAGCAAGTGTGGATCGTCGTTAACGTCATTCACTCATGGTCAATACTAATGCGATGCACACCTTTCATGCCCAAAACATTCGAGAAAATATCATGGCATGAGCCGATTGATCTGCCAACATCCTCTGCAACTTCCATAATAGTTTTTCGACCATTTTCTCTACTCTATCTATGTTTTCTTCGCTTGTTGATATGTTTGCAACTCCAAGACACTCATCGTCATCAGTATCTTTTCTGCCTTCTGTAAACCTCTTGTACCAATCATAAACACTTTATTGAGGCAAAGTTGAGACAATATTTTGAAAACTCGCATTTCATTCCAAACTCAAAATTTAATGCCAAGGTCAATATTTTAAAAACGTTGAAGCACTTCATTTATAATTCATTAAGTACATACGTACTTAAGCCAAGTGTTTTAATTTAATTTATCATTCAACATAATGTATCACCAAGTGATAAGCGAAATTTCCGTGTAATTTATTGAAGATATATCGATATTTATATTCAAAAGGAAGAATAATATAGAATAATAATCGAAAGAATAATATACTACCAAAGCAAAGACTAAGTCTGTTTTTTCCTTTGAAAATATAGGAGCGAAAACCTTTTTGGTGATTCAAAATTTGTTACAAGCAATCAACAGAAATCAATTTGATCAAGTTTCAAGCAGATAAACTGATTTAATTGAAAATTTGTTTAGAGTTTCTTCAGATCGTATAATCCTAAAATTCCACCCTCTCAACGTTTTTGAAGTGGCACCACTCAATATTATGAAGAATATAAAATTATAGTCTTATATTATTCACACACGGCACAATTGTCAGCATCATGCAGAAATCAACCAATAGAAGAAACGAACAATGGATATTTCAGAACCAAGGAGTTCACTTTTGAACCTCGCAACATCCAAAAATTTTAATACGATACCAATGACTAATGACTAAGCCACCAAATCCTTATGTTGAAATTTTTTAAAACAACTTAGAGAGATCGCTGAACTGAACAGTTGACCTCATTTATGGCCCACTTTATTGAAGTGAAAACTTCTTTAGCGGCGCTGTGTTTTTTTTTGGAATGGGTAAAAATTTCTAAACTGGCGTCAGGACACGTGATCTTATCGAGAATTCGTAAGACGGATGGAGAGAGGGCAGGCGGCGCAAGGTGCTTGCGCGAATGTTCGTGTGTATTTTTCATTCAATTGTCAAAGTTTACGTGCGCATGTAAATGATCTAACAATTGACGCTCTTGTTAAAAATATGAATGTGTTAATTTCATCAGAACGTCATATGGGTAACGATGAAATAATTGACATTCCGAATTTCAACTTTGTTGCGAGTTTCAGAAGAAATAATCGTCCAGCGGGGGGATTTGTTTAATAGCGGATAGCTATTTATCAAAATATGAACACAGTTCATTATTGTACAAATTATATGGATGTGCATGTGAAATACAACAGCATGTTGAATGATACTGTTTCTGATATCGGTGATATTTGTATAAGTCGTTGCCACTCTTGATAATCAGTTTATTATTATGGTTGCCGTTTACATCTCTCCAGATAAGTCATTGCGTGCTATACGAGACTTCTTGTACGAAAATTTTTTCATTTATTCTCATGACGCATCTGCATTGCTTCAAAAAAAATTCGAAAAAGCTATGATGAATTGCCAATGATTTTGAGTGGAGATTTCAACATAAACTTTGAATATGAATTTTTAAATAATGAATTTGGTTTAACTATGTCAAATGATCGCAATCTTAGCACAACGAAATACAAAACTACTATTGATGCGGTCTTCATTAGACACTTAAATATGTTCGAATCAAAACTGTTCGTTTCTTACTTCAGCTATCATAAACCTATCGTATCAGATTTAGAGATTCGCGATGATGGTTCTTGTAAAGATGATGATAAAAAAGTCGTTGAAATTATGGATGGAAGTTGGTTTTCGTAAGAGATAAACTTTTTAATGTAAAATAATTGTAATAGTTCTGAAGTGTTAAATTTTTAATGTAATATAAATTGTCACGTTTGTGTACGATAGCGCAATAAATGAATATTGTATTCCACCACATAAATGATAATACTTTTGTACTGATAATGAAAGCAATTCGTACAAAATTATTCTCTAACCATTCCAAAATATCAAAAATGCACAACATTAATATTCAAGTTTTCACTTCTGCCGGCACTCCCGGAGTGCAACCCGTCGTTTTTTTATTACTCAGTGTAGTTCATTTGGAAACAATCGTGCTTTGCTCAAAAGAGTTTGTGAGATTTTCAATAGTGAAAGTTATTGAGTATTTGGAAACGTCACTTGTATTTTTCGGTTACAAAATAGATTGTTCTGTCGAGTCTTTTCAGCTCTATATGTTGAAACAAAGAAACTTTCAAATAATCAACAAAGCACAACATATTTTTATATTTGTTTAAAGAAAATTCCCAGAACACATCTGAAAATTTTCTGTATTCCCTGCTATTCAAAAAGAGTTTTTTGCAGTCTTTTAAATTAAATACCACCTACCGTCTCTTTCAGTTAGGAAACTGCAGTTGCTTCTCATAAATACGCCAAAACAAAATAATGGCAGCTAACATGTGGAAAATGTGCTGAAAACAAACCTGATTCGCTATTCATGGATAAAGACGTAACGGAAATGAGGTATATTCAAACAAACTTCGTGAACAGATGAATAGAGATATTTACATGCTACATTATTAGTCAGGCTTCCGTTCCTATCCAGGAAATTCCCTCGAGTATAAACTCCTTCGAATTACCTCATTATATTATGTAAATAAAACATAAAGGGGTGGAAAATACTTTTAATATAAATTTCTGATACCTAATTTCGATACGAGTTCTCAAAAATAATAACTTCCTTATTATTAAAATTTGAAAGTAACAAAATTCAATTATGACGACATCAAATTCATCTCTATAATCAATAACACTAAAAATCAATGATTATTAGTGTTGATTAACTTTGAGAACTACTGGAGAATAGAACTACAGTACGTATGAACTAAAAGAATCTACTTCAAAACTACGTCCTTCATATTGCTACGATTGTATGGGTACCTCAAGTAAATGCCGATACTCCTGAAATAATTTATTAACAGTGAACAATTATTAACACTTTATAACCGTTGTGATATATTATTCTAGGAACGGAAATATCAAACTACACTAGTATTTAGAATTATATTTATGATAATAAGAGCGAACTATTCAACACGTGGTTGTTTTTGTTGATCCTCGAGCGAAGAAGAGAGTGACAGATCGGTGAACATAGAAATGAATGTCCGAGAAGAGCTCTCTGGTCCTGCCTACGACCGACGGTTATCAACATTCTCATCATTTCTCGAAACATCCACAAACCACAGAGGCGGCTTCAGGGCAAATCTTTCATAATATTATAAACTCTAGCTTCACTGAAAGAATGTAAGTGATTAGAACGTGACAAACACATCTGCTATTTGAGAACCTTGAATAGGATCTAGTAACGTGTCGGTAAAAAATAAGTGAAGAGAAAAATGTTCAATGGAAGATTTCAAATCTTTCAAAATATATCAAAGAGTGACTGGAAGTAAATATATCATAAACTGCCATATGAAGAGCAAGCGATATTGCCTTGAAACAAGAGAAACCACAAAATATCCTGAAAATTTTTGAGCCATTTGGAACCCTGAAACGGGCATTTGAAAGTCAGAAGAGTCTCAACAGTTGTATTCTGGTCATAGCATATTGTAAAAACACCAAATTGTGTAAATCTCTATCTTGGGGAATCAAAAATCAACTAGAAAATCTTCTACTAATTTACAAACTGAATTTTTGACAAATTCACATGAATGTCAGTGCTACAAAAGATGAGTAATGAAATGAACACAGATTTAATGGTAGCGATGTTTTTTGTAATACGAGTATCCAGAAGCAGTAATTTTACTGGTTTTTCATATGCTGGGCGTGCCTAAGAAAATAATGCGAAAGCTAGTTCCATAGTAGATACCACCAAATAGAAAACGAGGACAATGAGGGCACAGAGTAATTCCTATGAAATATTAATTTTAATATTTCATATTCCATCCATATTTAGAGCAGAAATGTTCATATAAAAATATAGATTATTACAACCGACTCTCTTCCCGGTTTTTTCCCAATTGCTATCTAAATCTTTTTCTGTCGAGCTTCTAAATTCAATGTGTAATTAAAAGGGGAGCTGAAACAGATGGCCTATTCTCCGGTACGGCCTATAAGCCGGTCTTCGTGGCTTAGTGGGGAGAACACCCGACTATGGTGCCGTAGAACTCGGGTTCGAGCACCGCTGATGGTATGAGTTTATGAAGGTATGATTTGTGGTCGATTGCTGGGTAATGTTCATTAATTGCCCAATGGCCGTTGAAAAAAAAATTCAGTTGTGTATTGTATAATATCTAAACTTTAATTCGTTAATTTCACATTTCGGACTTTATTCTTTAACAAATCCCCATCTAAAATACCTTTCAGTCCGGCCCTGTCCTTGAAATATTATCTAGCCCTAGCAGGTCACATAACAACACATACCGATTTCATTTCTGAAAACGCACATGAGCCCGCCATTCCAACATACATCGACAGGGAAACTCCATCAGGCTATCGAAAATAACTTCAAATGTATTCGATACAATTGTGAGGAATCAAATACGTATTTTGCCTGCGAAGTTGTCCCGGTTTTTGGTGACACTATTTGCCGATGATTCATCGATGGTTGTTTCTGGCAGGCCTCCTGAAGAACTTCTGGAGGCATGTGAATGCATTGTGAGGGAGTTTGTAAGTTGGTGTCAAATGATCAATCTGATGGTGAAGAACGTTGACAAAACTGTATGTGTTCAGTTTTGTCTGAAGGGCAATGGAATTAATACCTTGGATGTTAAATATGGGGACAACACTATATCATCATCCCAATCAACCAAGTTTCTTGGAATATATGTAGACAGAAATTTGAGATGGACATCACACATTGAGGTCTTATGTAAAAAATTGAGTAGCTCATTTTTTGCAATTTCTAGAATCAAGAACATCGTACCTAGAAACTGTGTTATGAATGTGTATTACAGTCTTGTATATAGTCATCTAAATTATAATATTCTGCTGTCACCCTATGTACAGAAATAAATAGGGTGTTCATTACACAGAAGCGAATACTTCGATTAATTTTCAATATTCATCAGCGAACATCTTGTAAACCTATCTTCATTAATAATTACACACTCACCTTACCGTGTTTATATATTTATAGATGTTTGTTATATGTTGAAAACATTAAGATAGGTTCATTAAAATGAATAGTAATCATGAGTATTCAACAAGAAACAGGGATGTGCTACTTATTGCTATGCATAAAACTGGTGCATACTGGATGCACCAACCGATAGACTAGTCACAGCAAGGAAGAAGAAGAAAAGACGACCTTACCGTGTTTATATATTTATAGATGTTTGTTATATGTTGAAAAAATTAAGATAGGTTCATTAAAATGAATAGTAATCATGAGTATTCAACAAGGAACAGGGATGTGCTACTTATTGCTATGCATAAAACTGGTGCATACTGGATGCACCAACCGACAGACTAGTCACAGCAAGGAAGAAGAAGAAAAGACGACTGCGCATGCTCGGGACGCAACCTCAGGAGAAGACAACAAGATCTCGTCGACTTCGGCGCTAGTCGCCAAGCAGTCAACATGACTGTCTCTACAAACATCATTAGTACACTTAAATGTATTTAGTTGTAAATAGTTATGTTAAATAAAGTTGTTCACACTGAACAGAGTTTGGGTATACATCTTATCAAACCCCAACAAGCTCATTTGTTTAAGAGGAGAGTTAAATCTCTTCTCTTAACAAACGCATACTATAGTGTGGCAGAGTACTTCGATGATTCGAATGTAGGCAATAATGTATGAATCAATTTTTTGTATCACATGTTTGTATATTTTTTCAACACAAATGTTCTTCACCATGTGAAATTGTCTCAAATGCTTAATATATCTGAGGAAATTTTTTTTTCTTTTCTTTTCAATCAAAGTTGTATATTATTGTAAATATGAATTTAACCAAGATTTTTGTTTGAACCAATATTTTTGCTCGAGGGCTGAATGGAAGAACAGACTCCAAACTGAATTCGGTCCTTTTGAGAGCATTTTTCTCAGTTGAAATTATTGTATCAATTGGAATGAATGTAATTTTACAATGTAAGGAATGTTTCTCAATAAATTTATCTTATTATTATTATTATTCTGTTGAACCAGGCAAATTCACCAAAATTTTCGAATTTCGCCCCAAGGAAAGACTAATTGGAAAAAATTCCACGAATTTAACTTTCAAAGTACCGATATAATTCATTTGTTATAGAAATCCTTGGTCTGTTCGTATCCATTTCATTATTCATTGGACAAGAGAAAAATATTCAAATTTCCCGACAGAAAATTAGTTTCTTTCATAATCAAATCATGATTCGGCGGTTCGAGCAATTCCTCGCTGTTTTGTAGTGGGCCTTTTTCGAATTGCTTTGGGAGAAGTAGGAATTGGAGAGGTCCAGCTGCGGAGTATAATTGCTTGGCGCATTATGAGGCACATTCTAATTCAATTACTTCGGTTGTGTTTTTTCCGCATGACGAATTGGTCGGTGAAGTAGGCCCGAAGTCATTGAAGGGCCGTTTTTAATTTCGGTACAATTATGGTAACTTTTTCACGGAGAAAAAGGTTTCATTTTCGGAGTAAAGTGATGGATCTTTTTCATTTAGTAAAGGGGGGATAGAAAAGTTAATTTGTTGGTTTATTAACTTTTTTGGTGTAACGAGCGGAGTAATTATTCATCTAAACGTGTGTAAACGTAAAAATTAATTTTTATTGCTCTACACTCTTTTTGAATTTTTCACCAATTTATGTAACTTCATCAGGAGTTATTTGTTCAAACAAAAAAATTAATTACAGATATTCATCTTCAAATGCTCGATGAGATATTTTAATAACTTAACCTAAAAAGGATCCTTGCGGCACCCCATGTGACGTTTCGTTATCAATTAAGCAATTTTTAAGGTTCATCTTCGACACTGTAGTACAAGTTCAAAGTAATCTGTTTGGATTTGCCCACAACTTTTCTCTCTTCACATATCAATACAGCACAACATGTATAAATTTAATTTCAATGGACGATGGATCCACTGTGTGATAGTTCATATTTAAATGTAAGGTAATAATAAATACTTGTCTAAAAATCACTGACTGAACAATTATTTATTCGACTAGTTTCGCCTTTTACGGCATTATCAAGAATGAATACATATTACAAAGACAACCTTTAAATATTTGCAGATCTGTTCGGACCACAGAGTACACCTTAAAATTCGGTCATAGAGATGGGGGTTTCCAAATTATCAAAGATTTAACAGCGGGGAGTGGTTTAGGTCTAACTGGTTATTGAGAAGATTTTATTTATCGGATTTTTAAGTATATTTATTTCCATGGCTTCCAGGTAGTTCATTTTCATGCCTTTTTCGTAGTAATGGAGAATATTAAGTTTAAAACAACGTGAGATCTTATGTCCTGTCGACTCTAGATGTTCCCAAAAAGCAGAAGTGAATTTGATCTTCTCATGTACATGAGAAGATCAAATTCACGGTAGAAAAGGAACAGAATAATTCGTTGAATTTTCTTGACCTTACAATTTCTAAACAACAGGATAAATTTTCGTACAAAATATTCAGGAAACTTACCTTCTCTGACGCCATCATAAATTTTAATTCGTTCAGTCCAATAAGCCATCGAATCGCAGCTCTCAATTCAATGATCCATAGAGCCTTTTCGATTCCCTTATCAAAACAAGATCTTAGGGAATAACTTAATGTGATTCGTACGATAGGTATGAACAATCAGTTTCCACTGAAGATAATCAATACACTAATTATAAAAAAGAGAAACGCTTCATCAATAGACTTTCATATAGGCCACACTACATCAATAATAATAATGATAGAAATGAATTAAGATATGTGAGCATCTCTTATACACACGTTCTCTCTTCAAAAATCATTATATTCTTCAAAAATAATAATTTGAATATAGCTTTTTCAAGTCACAGCAGATTGGATAGAATGATCTTTAATAACAAATTGTCGAAATCCGAGCCAATGAAGAAGTCTGGAATCTATAGATTGGACTGTGAAGAATGTCAGTCGTCATATGTTGGCCAGACCGGAAGATGTTTTGAAACTAGGCTAAAAAACACGTAAAAAACGGACAATCTGCTTTTCGGGAACATCTAGAGTCGACAGGACATAAGATCTCACGTTGTTTCAAACCTAATATTCTCCATTACAGTGCAAAAGATATGAAAATGAACTACCTAGAAGCCATAGAAATAAATAAACTTCGAAAATCCGATGAATACAATCTTCTCAATGACCAGTTAAACCTAAAAAACTCCCCGCTCTTAAATCTCTGATAATTTGGAAACCCCCATCTCTATGACCGAATTTAAGGTGTATTCTGTGGTCCGAACAGATCTGCAAATATTTAAATGTTGTCTTTGTAATATGTATTCATTCTTGATAATGCCGTAAAAGACGAAACTAGTCGAATAAATAATTGTTCAGTCAGTAATTTTTAGACAAGTTTTTATTATTAACTCTCATTTTAGTATAAATTTTTATTTATTTTCAATGATACTATCATACTTCTGAAATTGATGCTATTCAGAAGTGTGAACAATATATCTTCACGAATTAAGGGAGTAAGTAAATCAATTAAATTTGGCAATTAGTCTAGATGCGTCTTTCTGCGGAGAAAACATTCTTGGTCTTGTCTTTGTCGCTGTCGGCCAAAGAAAACTGAAATTCCACAATACAAACGCGCTTATATAATCATTTATGAAGCAACTTCCGACAAAGAGGGCTGCATTCGAATATCACAACGATTTTGCCACAAAGCTTAAAGCCAAAACGGCAGAGAATTGTTGTCAACGCGCTGTCCAGAGGCCAGACTCGGGTAATTTACGGTGCGATACATTTTAATAGAGATTGTAGATTGCTGGCCAGCCGAATAATAGTTGTCTACCACCGACACCTCAATTAAATGATAGCATAGAACGGCGAGCGCAGTGGGAGCTTTTGAATGGCCGATAAGTGTGCGTCAGGCGCGTTTGTGTCTGTTGATTGTTAATACGGACGAAACGGTGTGCTGATAATGTTGCAAACCTAGTGAATTCAACCGGTGCTGCTGAAAAATGACCTGAAGATTCCAATTACACGAAAATGATATAAACGACAGTTTGTGATTCGTTATATACAGGAAGCTTTGGTCAAACTGACCGACAGGTCGATTTGGAAAAGAATGAAAGAGAAATTCCGATAAATGAATTTATTGAGAAATACTACATCACAGTTTCCCACTTGGAAAGTGAATCTTTGTTTTTAGATATCTATCTTCATTTGAAAATTCATCTACTGGTCTATTTCTTTTGTATCAAGAAGTGAATTCACTTCGAAGAAATGAAAGTTGAAAAATTACAAACTAAGAAGAAAATATTCGCCAATTGAATATAGAGGTGAACCCAAAAAAACTTTTGAAAATTATTTATTGAATAATAGATAAACTAATGAATTATTGCTTCTATGGTGTTTTTTTAGAGGTATAGAACTTTAAGTTGGCATTACTGTTGAAAATGGTGACCTATTTAACAGCTGAGAAGTGATTTATTCTCAGTTTGGTTTGGCAATTCATCGTGAATAGACTCACGCCTGAACAACGCTTGCAAATAGTGCAATTTCATTCCAAAACGAGATTGCCGTTGTTCCCGATTTGCATAAGCGAATTTTGTTTAGCGATGAAGCGCACTTCTGGTTGAATGGCTACGTCAACAAACAAAACTGCCGCATTTGGAGTGAAGATAATCCTCAAGTGTATGTCAAAGCACCGTTACAAAAAAAAACTGACTGTTTAGTGCGTTTTATGGGCTGGTGGAATCATTGATCCGTACTTCTTCAAAAACGATGATAGCCAGAACGTTACAGTCAACGGTGATCGGTATAGAGCCATGATTTCTAACTTTTTCATTCCTGAATTGAACAACCATGATGTCCAGGAGCTGTGGTTTCAACAAGATGGCGCAACATGTCACACAGCTCGTGCCACAATCGATTTATTGAAAGACACGTTTGGTGACCGCCTAATTTCACGTTTTGGGCCTGTGAATTGGCTTCCAAGATCTTGTGATTCAACACCGCTAGAATACTTTCTGTGAAGCTATGTAAAGTCATTGGTCTATACGGATAAGCCACAAACGCTGGACCATTTGGAAGACAATATTCGCCGTGTTATTGCCGATATACGGCCACAAATGTTGGAAAAAGTCATCGAAAATTGGACGTCCAGATTGGACTATATCCGAGCCAACCGTGGCAGTCATATGCCAGAAATCAGATTCAAAGTGTAATGTCACAAGATTATCTTTCGAATAAAAAAAATTCTTGTCAATCGAATGATCCATCGTTGTTTTATTGCAATTGAAAATTCTCTACCTCTAAAAAAACACCCTACTTATCAAGTGTATGATGTTTAGGACAGTTGAGCATATCTACTCCATCGTCAATTTCAAGTTTCCACTTGAAAATATTTCACAGATACTTAACTGAATGAATTCACTGGTTACTAATTTTCTTTTTTTTGTCATCCATAAAAATCAATTCCTAAATATTTTCTTCCTTTATTTTTAAATTTCATTAATTGTTTTTCTAATGTCACTTTCTTTTCTAATCTGTTTTTCAGATACAGAATATATACTCAAAGTAACTCCGAAAATCATTTCAATATTTCTAACTTGGAATTGTCCATATATTCCAATTTATCCACATATTTAACACCGAAATTACACCAGAAACAACCCAATGAAATTGTAACTGAGATTGAATTTTCGCTTAACTCTTGTGAAACATAATTAAATATTAAATCAAATTGAACACCAGGCTTAATGTTTCACGATTATATTTAACAATAAAATTACATAGTCAACATGTTTCGAGAGTGAGCTCAAGACTTAAAAATGACTAGTTATTTTATTGTTAATGTGAAACATTAATCCTAGTGTTCAACTTAATTTAATACAATAAACATAGTACTAAAGTAGAACGAATCATTTTATCAAAAAATATAGTAAATAAATAACAAAAAAAGATAACATTGTTCAATGAAGTTAAATAAGAAAAATAATGAATGAAACATTTCACAAATTGAAAATCTATAATATAGGAGTATAACTTAAAGTAGTCGAAGTCAACAGAGTATTCAGCAATTTTCTTTCACGAGATTCCTCTTTTTTGAGGACAACTTCTGTCTTTTTCGAATAATCATTTCTTATTTGTTTTCAGAAATGTTTATTTGCCTAAAAGATTTTTCTTCCGTATTGAATCATCAAATTTTTGGACTTTCAACTCGTTCTTCCTTTTTCCAGCAAGAATTTTATGTATTATTGCTGATAATTAAATAAAAGATATATTATTGAGTAGTTTTCTTTATTTTTTATATATTATCAGTTGTTGATTTTTTTTCAACCTATTTCTTTCGATTTTTCATCAAGTATCTCATGTTTCAGGAACAAGAAAGTGAAACGTCTAGCAACAATCAAATTGGTGTCCTGTGTATTATTAATATGGTTTATAGTTCTACTTCCTAAATGTGACATTCCCTTTGTGCTGCATAGTTTATGATATTGCACAGGAAAGTACACATTTACTTTGAATAATTCAGAACAATTTCCATTGTGAATAACGTAAGGGATGAATTATCATGCAGACCCTTTTCAAATTAGAACTCCGCATTTGGTACCAGAATGAGCCATGAATTCTAATTTACCCCAATACCAGAAATAACAGGGTTGTTCTGAAGGGACAATTAGTGACGTTTTCTTAAAAAGAATATGTGGATAGACGTTATTATGTGACAGATAGTTACTTCAGACCAGGGACTCTCAAACTTATTTGGATCAAAAACAAATATATTCAACCCTTATTTTTTTGTGGAAATTGATCTTTGCAGACCTGAAAAAAAATAAATAGAACTGAGAATTGGATTTTCCACTAGAAGTGTCAAATTTGTAGAACTTTTGAAACGATTTGATGAATTATTGGACTAGTTTAGAAAGTGAAATTATTCATTTTCAAAATACTTTCTTGCCTTGAAGATCCATTCTTTTATAATTAGTTCACTCAACTTTATGTAGCTCCAAAATAAATTTGGAACCTTTATTTGATATTACGAATGGACCATTTTTCTCATAAAAACAATAAATTAAAAATTAAAACACTTGACTTAAGTTTCACTGAATATATTACAAACTCTACATATGTTTCGTGAGGTTAACCGATTATCAAGAGTATACAATATTACCGAATTTCAAAATGTACAGCTTTCACTTATATATCCTAAACCACAGAATTTAAAACTGCTTTCACGGAAAAATCCACTTGGTCATAGAAAATAGTTGAATTCTTATTTTTACCAATCGAAATTTCCAGGACTTCAAGGGTATCTAATCTTTTACCCTTACTACGTTTTTTCCATCATTTATTTATTGAAATTTACAATCTACTTAAAAAAGTATTGATTAAATTTGATGAAGGAATAGACATTTGAAAAAGAAAATTAGCTGTTGCACACTTTGTGATTAGACCATTAGATCATTTGGCCATGTTCGTTTTAATCTTCTCAACATGATAGGATTTAGTGTCAATCGATCTATCAGTTGGTTGGAGTGTTCTTCTAGATTGTGATAATATTTTCTTGCATGATTTTCTATTTCAGTGGTGATATATGGAACTCTCAGATCATTATGGATGGTGAGGTTGGAGACGTACCAAGGTGCATCAACCCATGAACGCAGAATTTTGGATTGTAATCTTTAGATGATTTGAATGTTGGAGGGTTTAGCGCAACCCCAGAATTGAATACCGTACGTCCATATTGGTTAAATAATTGCCTTGTATATAAGTACCTTATTACTGAAGGTCAGTTTCGATTTCTTGCCTATGAGCCAACACATTTGTCGGATTTACAGATTTGTTTGTTTTTTCTTTGCTTGGATGTGTTGTCTCCAATTGGGGTGCTGATCTAAATGCAACCAGAGGTATTTTGCTCTTGTACCAATTGGTATATCTCTGTCCATTATTTTGACAGGAGGGCATACTCTTTTTCTAGTTGTAAAAGTTACTTGAACTGATTTAGTGTCATTGATGCTAAGTCGCAATTTCTGATGCCATTGTCCGAGGCGTTCAAATGTTGTTGCAGATTGTCAGATGCTGTTTCAGCGTTTTCACTAGATGCAAGTAGGGCTATGTCATCTGCAAAGGAAGCTATTGTGGTTTTCATATTTCTGGCATATCTGAGGTGTAGAGGATAATTGAAAGTAGCCCCAATATACTTTCCTGTAGGGCTCCAGAATTTTGTTTAGAATCTGGATATTGCTTCCCCGTATTTTACGGCAAAAGTGAGGTCTGTTAGATATGATTTTAAGAATAAGTAATAAGGTTGCGGGAGAAGTTTCTTCAATTTATACAATAGACCATTGTGCCAAACTTTGTCGAATACTTGCGACCCCTTACTACGTGAGTGTACTATTTCGGTCTTCCTCGGATTCAAGAAATGATTATGTTTAATGCAGATTTCAAAAAATCCCGTATTAGGTTTATTCAACAGTATTGATCTTCTATGTTCATCGATTCTTTTTTGTATAGAACGTCCAGTTTGACCTATGTAAAAACTATTACTTTCACTACAAAATATTTTATAAACGCCACTTCTCGAAAGTAAGTCAAGTTTGTCCTTTTTAAAAAAAAATATGTAGAGTTTGTCATATGTTTTCAGTGAAACTTAAGTAGAGTGTTTCAATTTTCAATTTATTGTTTTTAACTTAATATTTCACCAAGAGATAAGCGAAATCTACGTGTCATTTATTTTTCTCATAAATTGTAACTACAATATAGATGTTTCTTAGAGAGTGACAGTCTAAGTTATTTACTTTCCATGTGGAATTGTAATCAGTTGAATTGAATTACTCGGGCTCTTTTTTTTTTTGGTGAGTCACTCCACGTTCTAATCTGCATTTTTTTTGCACAGGTTCTCGAGTGTCTTAGCTTCCTCTATTATTTTCCTCCACTTCTGTCCTGTATCTGCTGTATCCAATCTCGAATTCCCAAACACATATTCTTTTAGAATCTGATCTTCCTATCTTGCTTTTGATGGTCATTGGTCTCGTGGTATGTAGTTTTCAATGTATAATCTTTTTCAAGACCTTGTTCTTGCTCATCCTTCTGATATGTGGAAATTCAATACCTGCACTTTAATCTTCCTAACAGTATCTACCTCATTGAGAAATTTTGATTTCAAAGTTCATTATGAAAACATTGGGCAATGTACAAATTGAATAAACAACTTTAGGTATGTGTCGACTATGATATTGTTAATTACTTTCGATAATACTACTGTAGGAGTTATCACAGAAGACTTATCTTTCCTGAACTGTTATCTTTCGTGTGGTTTAATGAATATTTCAGACGTTGAATTATACTTAGTCTTCGAACCACAATTTCCTGAGGTTCTTCTTTATCAGCAGTTAAAATGGTGTTACTACGACTTCATTCCACACACTTTTAACAGAGGAAACATGGAAATATTGTTTAGTATCTCTTGCATATATGTATTTCCGAATCAATCTTCAATACTTAAAAAATTCGAAAATTTCAGTCACATTCGAATTTTCACTACAATGTGTTTTCACTACAATCAAACCCGTCTGCCCTGAATCGTCAGGTTATTTACTAGTTTTAAATGAAAAATTAGTCATTAATCCATCACTTGAGAAATTTAAAATATTCCTTATAATTAGAGATGGTGAATTTTTTGGAACTAGCATACATAATTACCGAAGCCTTAAAAATATCGTGCCTTTTCCTGTGTTTGTTAAATACAGTAATACACAGCTAATGACACAACTAATATCGTTCCTAGAAAATGTCTACCAGTTTACAGAATCATAATTATTTGCATCGATTGAACCTGATCTCAACTTCCCACTTCTTAAACTTCCCACCCACGATGACATTTCAAATAATTTCAAACTTTGAATTATAAAATATACAAAAAAAAAATTGTGAGTTCTTAGGTAAAAAAAAAAAAATTAGTTACCTGCTTATAACGGGTGATTTTTTAAGAGTTAAGTTTTTCAGGTTGGCGGCACTGGTTGGTAATGGCATCCAAACGTCATCTGTCAAAGCGAGAAGTTTTTAGTATACTCTGCAATTTCATCATGGAAAGACGTACAAACGAGCAACGATTGCAAATTGTTGAAATTTACTATCAAAATTCGTGCTCTGTGAAAAACGTGTATCGTTTGTTACGACCGTATTATGTTCGTCATAATCGACCTGGTGAATCAACAATTCGTGCTGTTATCACCAAATTTCGCACCAAGTTCACTTTTTTGGACATTAAACATTGCCTCGCATGCGTACAGTGGTACTGAAGAGAATATTGCAGCGTTGCGTACATTGTTAATGAGGATCGTGAAATGTCAATTTGTCGCCGTTTTCAGCAATTGGGCATGTGTTACTCAACCACATGGAAAATTTTACATGTTGAGTTGGGTTTGAAAGTCTATAAAATTCAATCTGAATTGAAGCCGAATGGCCCACCACAACGTCTAATTTTTGGTAATGGACCTTAGAACAGCTTAATGAAAATCCGCTGTTTCATCGAAAAATTGTGTTCAGCGATGAGGCTCATGAGAACAAAACTGTCGCATCTGGAGTGATGAACAGCCACATGCCATACAAGAATAAGCGATGCATCCCGAAAAACAATAGTTTGGTGTGGTTTATCATCATCGGTCCATTTTCTTCAAAGACGACCGTGGAAGAAACGTTACTGTCAACGGCGAACGATATCGAGCAACTTTTTTTGCCCCAGTTGGCCGAATTGAACTTGGTTGACATGTGGTTTCATCAAGCCTGTGCCACATGCTACACAGCTCGTGAAACAATGGACATGTTGAAGGATGAATTTGGTGAGCAGCTTATCTCTCGAAATGGTCCTGTGAATTGGCCGCCAAGATCATGCGATTTGACGCCTCTGGATTATTTCTTGTGAGGTTATGTAAAGTCGTTAGTGTATGTGGACAAGGCGAATGCGATTGAAGTCTTACAGGATAACACAACTCGCGTAATTCGTCAGATACAGGCCGAAATGCACGAAAAAGTGACTCAAAATTGGACCTTCCGAATGGACCATTTGATACGGAGCCGCGGACAACATTTACATGAAGTTATCTTTAAAATCTAAATGGCAAAGGCCACGTTATCAATTTCAATAAAAATTTTGAATATATGATGCACATTGAATGTTTTATTCGATTTAAAAGAAACTACGCTTGAAAAATCACCCATTATAAAGCTATATAAGATACCCGACAATTTATGAGGATTAATAGGAATTAACCAGGATTTTCTGTGAGTTATCAGTAATTCAAAAAGGATTTACTACGATTTCTAGGTATATAGGTACATATATTTCCTGGGAATAAGGACAATAGAGTAGTAAAACTCTTTTTCTTTTTACTCGAAATACCATGTTGGCATTTTCCAAATATCAAAGAATAAAATATTACTTTGTGACCGATTTTATCATAACTATATTGAAAACCGAAGAAACTATTTTCCAGAAATTACTGACAAGATCTGAAAAAAGTCACCTACTTATTCCGTTGACTGCCAATCCACTCCAAGAGTCTCTTATCTTTAATGAAAATACGTCTCAAAATCACAAACACATTACTTTCAGTCGAATTCGGAATTCAATGCAACTTGTCGTGTGGGAAGGCATTGTAGCAAATTTATATTCGATCCTCTCTCCAATTTATTCGGAATCCGCTGATAATAATTTGGGGCAATCTACAACACAATGCCTCTTCTATTGATACAGTTTATTCCAATAAATCACGATTCCAGGCTTTTTGATCAGCATTGTTCGCTTATAATTATATTGGAACACATTCGTTTTCGGCTGAACGAAATGGCAAACATAAAGCAATTATTTCTGTCGTGGATAAGGATTCTGAATGGACGAATCGATGGTTTAGGACAAAAGAAAATTGTAATTATTTTGAGAAATATGGTTTCTATTATACTTTGTTTCAATACTACGCCTCCAATAACAACAAAGAATTTCCAATAATATGTATACAGAATAATAATAATAAAAATACCTTTATTAGCACAAGCTACTCAATACAATAATATTCGTTACGACCATTATCTACTTACAATTTAAACTATATTACCGAATATATATGAAACTAATAGTTTCCTAAAAGTTTTATAATTTGTACAATATTTCAACTCTGGAGGTAATCCGTTAAATAACTTAAAACCTTGGCTTAACGTGGACTTATTCATTAAAGTTGTATGGAACGTATTAAAATAAAAATCGTTTCGTTGACGCGTTTAGTGATTATGCACATCACAATTAAATTGTAGGTTTTCGTTTAAATACAAGGGCAGCATATCATTTTTATTTCATAAGTAAAATCTAAAATTTTATAAATAAAACGTTGATTCACATTCATTAGTCTACAAACATCAATCATTTTCTTGACAGAGGATCGTCTATTGTACTTAGGAACAATTCTCAGGTCCCTATTTTGAATTTTTTGTAAGCGGTCAATTAAAGTTTTTTGTAAATTAAACAACACTGAGGCACAATATTCGATGTGAGGCAATACGATTGTCCTAAAAAGTAAGAGCCTACTATTCAAATTCAATTTGTTACTAAGTCTACCCAAATAACCAACTTTTTCCGACATTTTATTGACTATATATCCAACAACCACCGATGAATCATCGGCAAGTAGTGTCACCGAAAGTGGGGACGAATTCGCAGGCAGATCGTTTATAAACAATATGAATAGAAGAGGTCCGAGTACAGAGCCTTGCGGTATCTAATACAGTTTTATTTATATAAGCTAATTTATATAACTAATTTCCTTTTTTTTAATATTAATAATAATACCTAATAATATTTATTTTAGCATTAGCTATTACAAAATCATACATACATTCAGATTCAAATTATATTATTTACAATTATAAGTTTAAAACGAACTTAGCTAATTTACGCTTGAATACCTTAAGGTCACTAATTGTTTTTATGGAGCTAGGCAATTTATTAAATGCGTTGAATCCTTCATAAAATATACTATTCCTTTGTTTAGAATGTTTACAAACTTGCATGTAGAAATTGTCAGCATTTCTTGTATTATAATTGTGCACATCACTGACACATGTTACATTTTTTATTACTTTATATGGGAACAATTTGTTTTTAACCTTAAATATAAATATATAAGTAGCAAAAAGTATTCTTTGTTTAACTGACATTAATTCTAAACAATTTAGCATGCTTTGGATTGGAGTATATCTATTACATTTCAAAATTGTTCGCATAGCTCTATTCTGTAACTTTTGTAACTGTTGAGTGTTTTCTTTACTCAATCCCAATAACAGAGTGGAACAATATTCACTTTGTGAGGCAAGTGTGGCATAATTATGAACTTAAAGAGCAATAACTTCATATATGTGGTCAGATTTTTTCCAATTCTTTTGAGAAAATCGATTTTCTTGGAGACTTTAGACGATATCAAGTCGACATGATCATTGAAACTCAATTTCTCATCTAACGTAACGCCTAAGTATTTAACAAGTTTTACCCTTTCAATGTTCTGGTTTTCAATTTCAATACTTATATTTTCATTACTAGTTACCTTAAGAATTCTACTTGTACCAAAAACTATAAATTTAGACTTTGTAACATTCAGCGATAAACTGTTATCGCTTAGCCATTCATTTATTGCTGCCAAGTCTCTATTGATCCATTCTGTCATAGTCTGGATATTTTTACCACTAACAAAAAACATATTATCATCTGCGAACAATCGTATAGAGCATTTTTTTACATGCAAAACAATATCATTAATGTATAAGGAGAATAGCAGTGGACCTAAGACCGTACCCTGAGGTATGCCAAAATTAACTTCAATGCTATCCGAAAATAACACCATTGAATTTAACTTTTTGAGATGGCGAATGTAAATAAGAATTGAACCATTTGTTTACTAAACCTCCAAAACCAATTTGATTTAGTTTTTTCAACAGCAATGATCTACATAAAGTTTCGAACGCTCTTTTGAAGTCCAATAATACTACAATCACTACCTCTCCTTTATCGATAGCTCTATACCAAGAACTTTTACTTAAGAACTCAGTATTTTTTTGTACATTTTATCGTTCAAAGTTTGAAATCATTTGATAATGTGATCGTGGGTGGGAAGTTCAAGAAGCGAGAAGTTGACATCAGGTCCAATCAATGCAAAAAATTATGCTTCTGTAAACTGGTAGACATTTTCTGGGAACGATATTAGACAAACATGAAAATCTAAAATATGGACGTCATTAGTTGTGTAATACTGTATTTAACAAACACAGAAAAAAGCACGATATTTTGAAGGCTTCGTTAATTATGTTATAGTTCCCAGAAATTCTCCATCTCTAATTACAAAGCAGAATATTTTCAATTTCTCAAGTGATGGTTTGATGACTTAACTAATTTTTCATTTAAAACTAGTAAATAACCCTACAACAGACGGGTTTACGTGGCAAAAAATGGAACCAAAGTTTACGTATATAATTATGTTCATTTCACCATGTTTGTGGTGAAAATTCGAATGTGACTGAAATTTTTGAATTTTTCAAGTATTAATGATTGATTCAGAAATACATATATGGAAGAGGAACTATACAATATTTCAATGTTTCCTCTGTTAAAATTGTGTGGAATGAAGTCGTAGTAACATCAGTGAGGCGTAATATTCGAATTTTTAGGACTATCGTATTGCCTAATACGATAGTCCTAAAAATTAAGAGCCTGGTATTCAAATTTGATTTGTTACTAAGTCTACCCAAATAACCAAGTTTTTTCGACATTTTAGTGGCGATATATTCACCATGGGATTTGAAGTTCAGACATTGGTCTATCATTATACCCAAATATTTCATTTCATGAACACGTTCCAAAGAGTTATTCTCAAGTTTGAGTTCTAAGTTTTTTATATCAGTGTTACTCAATTTATATTTTGTTGCTACTAACATGTATTTTGATTTATTAATATTCACTATATGTAAATCATAGTATCGTCCGCAAACAAAGAAATTTTACAATTCTTAATGCATTTTACAATCATCATAAATCACTCACTTAGCATGCGTTTATACTAATTTCAAGCATACTAGCTTTCATCAGCCAAATTGAATTAAAAAATGTCGAGATGAAATATTAAAGAACCAGAAGATATCTCTTATAAATGAATATTTCATATTTTTTTTGAAAGGAGCTGTTTTGTACTTGTTTCAAACTTATTGACTGTCATCGGAACTAACTGTTACATACATATTACTTTAAAAGAGTCAAATGGTTATTTAGTGTCAATATGTCAACTTATTTGGCCCCTTATTGTTCAAACTAGTAGAATATATGGAGAACATGTCTATTCGAATACGATGGAACCGAACACCGAATTTTGAGTAGATTCTATTGAAATATAAAATATATTTTACACTAAAAATAATTTTGTTCGAGGTCAGATAATTATCAAATAGCCCCCATACGTCGATTACACAAATTCACGTACGAAACTATTTCACAATTAGTTCTTTGGAATTCGCCAAGTACTCATAGAAATCTGAATGCAATAAAATATGCTGAATAATTTTATATGAAGAAAATTACCAATAAAATTTTCAATAACAATTTTCAAATACAAATGATGAAACTGGTATAAAGCTATGAAAATTCTTAGTACTTACTGTAAAGTGTAGATGACTATTATGAATTTGAATAAATTGCAGGCTAAACTCTGGTGTATTATTCAGAGAAAAATATCTAAAGACATACCTACTTTCAATTTAAAACAAACATTTTAGGTGCTTCTGAATTTTTAATCTATTAGCAATCGTGTTTAAAATATAAATCGTGCAAAGTGCATTACCTAAGTCTACGCCTATGTATTTACAATGATCGTGAGCACATTTTCTGACCTAATTGTCATAGTTTATTTTAAATTTTTATCCAAGTTGTTATCAGTTCTTGTTTTCCTAAAATTAAAGACGAATACGTTACGCCTATGTGTTAGATTCCCTCTATAACAATATAACAGGAAAAATGTTCAATATCACATTAAGGTAAATAATTAACCACAATACCAAATTCGTGATTCATAAGTTTCTTATTATCATGTCCATTATTGTTTGACAATAATCTGTGCACTGTCATATTGTTGAACAGATCCCAGATCTCTAGAAGCTATGTGAGTCATATTCTTTTTTTATTGTTATCATTTTCCGAAAATAGTAGAGAAAACCTTTATTTGCACCATTTGGTTCTGTTAATTTGTAGAAGATAAACATTGCCGCGTATCCAAAACGCAACATTGAAAGTAGTAGAGTAGGTCAAATACTTACAGTAGGTATCTACAAAACCATGAATGCGATCAGCTGTATTTGACACTTGACAGAATAATTTGGCACAAAAGAAAATAGAAATTTTGCAGGCAGGCAATAGTTAATTGCTTCAAGTGATGTAAATCAAATTGTAACCTGCAGTGCAAATTGTAGGGAAATGAGTCTATGATACATTTACTAAAAAATTTCAAATTTTAAACTAGTTATAAAAAACATTTCGTCAAAAGTAGACTACAGGAAGTAACTTTCTGCACGTTTATCATAAAATTTTAATTTGTGTTCCAATAAATTACTAACGTGCAAAATAAGGATATAAGCAAAATTAGATGGGTATTGAAGATTCATTTATCTGGTGAGAAAGCTTCACTTCATTCAAATATTTTCAGTCTGCAATATTTAACCTGAAAGTTATTGATGTTTTGAATGTCCTTGAAATCTGAAATTTGAATTATTATTTTGAAATGTTAGGTATCAGAAGAAAATTGGAACGTATGACAAACAACAATGGGAAACGACTATAGAACAGAAAATATGGAACGGACTGAATCATATTTCCATGAGAAATACTAAACCCAACACTAACTTAATTGATCTTGATTTGGTGAGAGGTAAGTCAACATTTCTATTTAAAATTATATAACATTTTGTGGTACATCTTCATTATATACCTAAAATCGGTGGTATCACCATAAAATCAAATTGACATGTACAAAAATATAATTTTTTTGTTAATTTAAAAATTTTCAGTTATAATCATGAATTGAAAAAGTACAAAGTTTCTATTTCATAAACAAGTAAAAAATTTTTTCTCTATTTAGGATCTTCTTTCACCAAAGCAAAACCTCAACATGGACTTGTTACCGTAGTGAAGCAGGCAACATTGCGATGCATGCTTTTACCTCTTTATTCAAAGTGGTGGATTCAAAGGACGTCAAAAATGGAATTTGGCATCTTTCTTTTTCTATATCTATTGCTATGGTTGAATATCAGTATTTACATTGTCCAAGGATATGCTTCTAAAGATTTGGACATTTCTAAAGTGAGCTTATTTTGCATGATCAAATTTTTTTACTTAAGTTCACTATCTTCCTTCAATTGGAACATTTTCAAAGGTGAAATGCTCATTTATGTAATGACTTTTCACATTCAGTTTATTATAGTATTCTGTTCTTTTAGGTTTTACCCTATACAGAAATTCTCATCCCATTTACAATGACTTGGATAATGACTTTAATATTCTCTCAAATTGTCTCTACCAAACCACTCTGTGAAGCACCCAAGAAGACAAGAACTCAAAAACCGAAGCAATTTAGAAAAAGACGAAACCAAATTCGTAAATCCAGTTCGAGGGTTTCTTTTGCTGATTTATCTTCTGATGCAGCTATGCCAAAAGTGACTGTGACAAGACCCGAGGAAGATGCAACTCCGGGATGTAGCAAAGAACCTTCACAGAAAAACGAGATGGCAATTCCAGATGTACAAGTTATGGATGTACCACAACATGATTCCAGCGTAGATGTTGAGAAAAAGCCTGAAGAAACACCTGAAAAAAAAGATGCACAAAATAAAGGATGCTTCTGCGAGATGAAAAGGTTTTTTTCTTGTGTTAGTCATATATTCAATGACATATGCCACATTACATTCTCTTCTAAAGTTTAAGTTGAAATGAGTAAATTGGTTAATAATGAACATATTAATATCAACTTTTACAATACATCTTGGTGACATGCATATTTTGCAATAATTTTAATTGAAAACAGACATTTTCTCAGTTTTCTATTTAACAGAGTCTAGGTGAGAATTTATACCTTTCAACATACATGTAGATTCAAGGAAGGCTATTTTAAAATGAGAGTTTCAACAGAGAGAAGAACAGAATTTGCAAATGTAATGTTTCAGTAGGGTAGTATATGAATAGGTTCTTAATTTACAATAAACTGTTAAAATAACTATCTCCTGTTTAGATACAACCATTATATTTTCTCAATCATTTTTTTGTACTTCAGTATTGAACACAGTTGCATCAATAATTCAAAAAACATCAAATGTGGTAATGTTGATTGACTTTTCAAATTACACTTTGGTGAACTTTGTCACAAGTTCTAATGTAATACTTCTTAATACTATATTTATATAAAACAATTTTAATTATTGACGAAATCACATTATGCCTCCCAATCAATGTTATGTTGAATCAATGTATTTCCAGAAGAAGTTTAGTGTTCATAAATCAATATATTTTCAAACTAACCCATGTAATAATATCTTGAATTATGGACGCTTGCTAAATAATCATCTTTTGAGGACAAACATGTAATGCAGTAGATTATTCAAATTATTCAAGTGTCATCTATTTGAAAATATTATAAAAAGTCCCGAATAGTTGCAATGTTCAGGGACTCAGTGTATAATTCGATTCTTGATTTACCAGAACCCTCTCACCGCTTCGGTTAAGAAGGCCACGTAACCTAGGAGAAGACGATGGTTTCGAAAGTTTATGCGGCAACGGTTCCCGCACCAGCGAGGAAGAAGTGCCCACGTCGCCGGATTGCAACGTCGACAGGAAATGTAACCTTTGTATGAGGCAGATGCAAGGAGTAAAGAAGTTCCAAGACAACAGGTCAAACAGCGAAAGCAGGGCGTTCAGTTCGGATAGCGAGAGCGAGACAGAGATGAGGAGGTTACCGTCGACAACAGTAAGTAAAATATGTTAAAATTTTTATAACTACCTTAATACCAATTTCGGATGGCGCGAACAGTAAGTAAAATATGTTAAAATTACCTTAATACCAATTTCGGATGGCGCGACTTGGGCATTACGAGAAAAAGCGTTATATTTCGTCCATTCTACTTTAAATATTGCCCTTTTTAAAGTACTTGAACACAACCAAAAACATGTTTTTCCCAATTTATCATCAAAATAATGAGTACAAAGTAGCTGATCAGTTACCATATTTTAGTTACATTTGGAGTTATTTTTATTAAATGTATATATATTTTTATTAAATATCAAATTTTCAGTTTCGTTTTTTATTCTGTTCCAATCCTCTTCTGGATTTGTACCCCACACTTGCTGTTGTCTATGAACAGTTATAGTTATTTTATACTTTATGAGGTGTAGACACTAGCTTCTTCATTTCTTTTTTTTACCGATCAAGGTTTCCTTGTAAATAACTGGATTATTCTTTTTTCTTTTTAGAAGTTTTTCATGTATTCAGTGATTTCATTTGCATATTTGTTCCATTTTCTAAATTGAGACATTCTTAAAAGCCTAATGCAATTATCCTGTCAGGAATCAAATACAATCCACAAGGCAAAGCTGTTATTAATATTCATTCTCTACATATTGTGGGTTTATGAAGAGTCTACACATTGAATCGGTTTATAAGAGAAGATTTGTGTATAAATTATTAAGAAGTATGTCATACTTTGTTCACACTCAAATTTTGCACTAAGTAGGTACTTTCTTTATGAGAATTTGACTGGTTGCTTGAATTTCTATGATGACTTAAGAGTAATTTTCACTATTCTGTTTCCTGTGTATAAAGTTATCAATTTTTCCCAGCGTAAGATTCCCTATCCTCAGATTGAGAGTACTCTGGATGACACCGAAGACGAGTTTACTGAACACGTTGACTGGATGGGAGTAACGACCAACAGCGACGACTGTAGCTACAGCTCGGACATGGACGATGTCCGCAACAGCGCCAGTTTCAAGAGTAGCTACGAATACAGCTATACACCAACAGCCATCTTAAACCCGCCTAGCGCTAAAGGTAAATAAATGTTCTGCCTATGTAAACTTAAATTGAAGTTTTCTCTAACGAGGTTATCTAATCTGCGGGAAATTTTAATTCAAAATATGAACTCGAAATTGTTCTAAAGATGTTGTTGCAGTAAGCAAGGGAATAAAAAGTACTGTAATAAACTGTAGCATATGTGTGATAAGTTTTCAACTACATTCAACAAAGTTAGCCATGTAACTCAAGCGAAAATATAATATTTAATTATAATATATGTAAAAAATTATTGAACAAATATTAGTTTTTTTCTAATTTTTTTTTACCTCGTGCTATATTATTTGTAAATTCGAAAGTTTGTTTTAAATTAGACAATATATTGAATTTTATTTAATTATAATGGTAAACCCATTATAATTGAATATAAGAATTTTGATTTACACTTTTATTGAATACATAGCATGAAACGACTTCTTCAGACGCTAATAGAAGATTCTGTTAGAGTCTGAAGAAGTCGTTTATAACGAAGAAACGGGTTATGCTATGTATTCAATAAAAGTAAATAAAAAGTTCAAGTGTTTGAATTTTATCTTATATTTAATTAGACAATATACTATCGTCATTAGTTTGTTAGATATTCATTGGTAATTAATTTAAAGCCAAATTTTTGAAAGATATAAGAATTCATATATAAGTCAACTATAGATGTACTGTAGGTATAGTACATCTTTTCCCATAATTCGCTGATTTTATACATGATTTTTAAGTTGATTTAGTAAATGGAAATTAGCAACTATATAGCTATATGTTTTTAACAAATTCATGCTGTTCTGTATTTGATATAAAAAACATGAAAATTATTCGGGTTTTATATTTAAATGCATTTTATAAATCATTTTGCACATCTCTAGTTACACAGCTGAACATAAAATTTGAATTAGAAACAATGATATTTAATATATGTTAATTTGAATTTTTCACATTTCTGGTAATCCATAGTCAACTGAAATTCCTGTGCCATACGTTTCGTCTCTATATATTGGCCGGCACGAAGCGATACCAATGAAGATGTCCCTCGCAGGTGGGGACGAAACGTCTGAAAAAGGGAGGAGTGCCAGCTGACCATGGAGTACAATTCCGGAAAAGCTGCGATCCAATTTTCGATTATCACTTGGGAAAACATCATGGGGAATAAAGTTTAGGATTGAACTAAAGCTTGTAGTTTCGCTATATTGAAGTAATTACTGTTTGTAACAGAAATTAACAGTCAAGATATTTCAAGGCATGAACTCATTATGAAGATTAAATAGTTACAGAAGAGTATTACAAGTTATTCTTTTAGAACTGATGTTAACAAAAGTGATACCTGAAAATCAATTTGGTCATTTAAAATTGATCACCTACTTTTGTAGGGGCCTTTTCTACCTGAATGTAGCAATAAACTTTCATTGAAAATCTAGGCAAGAGGCCAGTGTTACTTTTGTTCTCAAAATTCAGTTTTTATATTCATCGACAATTAATTACAAATTAATTTAACAAAAACAAATTACTTTCAAGTTACTTCTATTTGTACATATGGTTTTCACTTTATTTTTCAATAATTACTTATAAATGATATTTCAATTTGCATGTTCAAATCTGCATTAACGTTATTCGATTTCAGTAAGTTGCACCGTTTGGGAAGGAAGGGAAATAAAGAAAGCCGATCTATCTATGTTGGATGTAAGCTCGGCGATCATAGCCAGAGTTGAAGCGATGCCCGAATCAATGGACTATTTCTACTTCGGTCTTTGCGTGTCCGGCGTCCTCGCTTTTCTGCCAATCTTGCACCGGTCGGCCAGGGAAACAATCACGTTTGCCGAATTCGAACACATCATCTTCAATTTTAATATGGAGGCAGATTTCAATAGATTTTACAACATTATGGGGGCTATCTTGAACGACTGTTATGGAACGACTTTCTGGTAAGTTCTACTGCGAAGAATTTATATATATATATATATATATATATATATATATATATATATATATATATATATATATATATATATATATATATATATATATATAAATACTGAGAGTCTTAATCGAAATATTTCAAATAAAACTCTCAGGGAGCTATCTACACAAATGTTGTCAACGAGATCGAACCTATCACTTTCGAGAGTGAATATTAAGTGCGCTTCGAAAACATGAGTAGGAATCTAAACGCTAGTGAGTGTTTATACGTCTTTTCTTTGATAGAGGGAGCTCACGTGAATTTTCACAAAGTGTTGTTTTACCCTCTTTAGTATGGGAGTTTTGAAAGTCATCGATTCTTGCTCACTAAAGCAGTAGAAAAAAGGGAAAAACGAGCAGAAGCGTATGAAGAGGCGTATGGAAGAAATTCCGGACCTCATCAAAATGAAAAGATCAAAGGCATCGATTCTTGATTGGTTGATTAAATACGGACTGATGATTCATAATAATGATAGAATTCTTGGTGTTATGATTTTAACTCTTGGTGTTATAACTCAGTCACCATTTTTTTGATACATGACTAACTAATAAGTGTTAACTTAATGGTTTTGTAATTATCAGTAAATATGAATTTATCCTTGTTATTTCATTTATTCATTATCTTTTTTATTAGGGAGAGAGTATTCCGAATAGTCGCCTCGATACAGCGATGCACCCTAGCAACGTTCTACTTTTTCTTACTGTCCGTTGCCGAGCGGACTTTCAAACAACGATTTCTCTACGCCAAACTCTTTTCGCATCTTACTTCGTTCCGTAGAGCGCGTAAATCGAAGTTGCCGCACTTCCGTCTGAACGAAGTTAGAAACATCAAAACATGGCTGTCTGTCAGGGCCTACTTGAAGAGGAGGGGACCGCAGAGGTCAGTTGATGTAATCGTATCGACCGCTTTCATCTTAATGGTAATTTTGATGTCGTTTTTATGCATCGAACTATTAAAGGTGAGGACATAATTTTTTTCCCTAAAAACATGTTAATTTCAGAAATGTTCATCTAGATCAGGGCTTCCCAAACTTATTTTGTCTACTGCCCACTTTGAGAATAAATTATTTTTTATCGCCCCCATTTTTTCACCTAATTTAAAACCATTATAACTTCGATTTAAATAAACTATATTAGCAAAGATGAAACATTCATTCTAAACGAGACTTTTACTATACTATGCTGTTGGAATGAATTGGGACAAAGGATAAAAAACAATGTTTTCGTAAAATCTTACTTTTTAATGAAGTAAATACATACAAAATAGCGTAAATTCTTCATATTCATATGAAGCTTGTCCTCCTTTCACAGAAATAACTTCTTGAACTCGTCTAGGCATCGATTCCACTAGCGTAGCGCAGATTTTCTTCAATTCGTCAGCATGAAACCACACCTAAATTGCACTTAAAATCATTTTTTGTTTTGTAGTGCAATCCAATTTTGACAGTTGTTTCTTCAAAATATTCCATAAATTCTCAATGGGATCGAGATCAGGTGAATTCCCCGGCCAATCGAGTACTATTATTTCATTGTCACTCATAAATGCCTGCACTTGTTTGGAATTGTGGCAAGGAGCCAGGTCGTGCTGAAATGCTCCATCAAAAGTTTCCGTGAATGGGATATTCCTGATGCGCAATATTTCCATACATTTCACTGAATTCATCATCCCTGTTATAGTAGCTAATCGTCCAGTGCCATTGGTTGTGAAAGAAACCCAAAACATTTGTTTCGAAGGATGTTTTACTGTTTGCTGGATGTGATCAGGCCGAAAAGTTTCCACATCACTTCGTCTAACAACACTTGATTTTTACATTTGAACAAACAAATGTGTCTCATCACTAAAAACCACCTTCTTCCAGTCGTCCACAGTTGCTTGCTTCTTGGTCTTCTTGCCTTACGGCCAACCTCCAGCAGTTAAATCCCTTCGAAGATCAGTGCTTGTCTTTCTCGGATTAATTTTGCTATTTCTTATCAACAATTTGTCTGTTCTTGGAGTAGTTATGTGTTTGCGGCCACAGTTTCTCTTTCTGTTAGGAGACGGTGAGCCACTTTCTTCAAATGTTTTTAAAATTCTCGAAACGCTGGACTTTCCCACACCAACAGCTTCAGCTATATCTCTTACAGTCATTGATGTGTTCATTAAGCACAATAATTTTGGAACGCTTCCTCGGAGTGATATCGATCTTTGGACTAGACAATACAGCACGTATCAAAATTGAAACCACCAACTGTCGCACTGGTAGGCTCACAACGGAATTGCTGGCGAGGTAAAACCGGTCAAAATGTAAATGGTGGTCAATGTCGAACCCTCACGTCACCTCAGGTAGTAAACTAGCAGGTGTGAAGGTGTTTGGGCCACCTTGGTAGTCACATACTACAGTTTCTAAAACGAAGAAAAATAATGTTTGCCCCAATTAATTCGAACAGCATAGTAACTCACAAGAGTTAGCTTGAGACTTGAGTAGGTAGTACTGCGCTCAGGTTTCAAGTTAACTCTTACGGACTACACCTGCCAATGAGAATGATTATTGAAACGCAACTTTATAGTATTCAGACAGAGTATCTTTTATTTAAAATAAAAAAACATAATTGATTCTTATATAAAAACTAATATGAAGGATGAATCTGATGCTATTTAATAAGTTTGTTGATATCAGGCTTCAATTTAGTAAAGAACACCAGCTAGTCGCCACGTGACCAACATACATAAACTCGTTTATTTCATTCGACGCTCAATCGTACTCAACAAGTAAGAACAAGTATTCTATGAACAAGCCAATGGATACAGGAATGCACAAATCGGGTTATTCAACAAAAACTTGTTAAAAGATTGCCCACAGTCTATTATCTACGAAAATTAGCTATCTAGGAATACTAATAATTATTAAAATGCGAAAGTGTATCTATTGCCTTTTTATTTGTTCGTTTGTGTCTACTTTCATTTCGAAACGGAGAAACCGATTGATATGATTTTTCTTTTATTGAATAAAACAGGACATATACATGAACTACGCGGAGAGAAATATCAAACCGAATTTGAGCAATCTCTCAATTAATATTAGTTGTTGTTCACAAGTTGTAGTCGAGAGGTCAGTCGGTGTCTAATAGTCTTCCTAGCTAGATCAAATTACAAAAACCCCTCAAGTCTCTACACAACGCCAACATTTTTTTCTGGGTCTCTTACGCCCTCCTTTAAGCCTGCAGCTCCCACAAGGGGGCGTTATCGCCCACTTTGGAAAAGGCTGATCTAGATCTAGACTTTCAGTTTACCTATGCTTGCCTTGAAAGTAGGCACAGTTCAGTTAGTTTCATTGTGAATTGGTTATTAATTGTATTTTTCATTACAGGATACACTTTCCTTGAACGTTCAGTCCAATGTTGAAGCTCTGGTTTGGTGTTTTGGTCTGGGCATCCTCTTGCTCAGGTTTCTCACTCTAGGCACTAAGATCAACAAGAAATACAGAAATCTATCTGTTCTTCTAACCGAACAGATAAACCTACATTTACAAATGGAGCAAAAGCCTCATAAGAAAGAAGAACTCACGGTTGCTAATAACGTTTTAAAGTTGGCAATTGATTTACTGAAGGTAAATTATTAGAAAACATAGTTGATAATATAACGCCCAGTTTTTTCAAGTAAAATACATACCCGTATTGTATTTCTACCAATAGCTGTTATGGGGATGCATGGACTTGATCTCTGGAAAGTTTCAAAAAATTTAATTGCCAAATTTTGAAAATCACAAAATCTTCTATTTGAAATTCTTAATATTCCGAGAGTTTTTTCAATTTCGGCCGCAAATTCCTAGAATTGATTTTTAATATAAAAATTAAATTTGCGATAGAATGATTGAATTGTTTCATGATAAAGTCAGAATATAAAAATTCAGTGTATATTTAGTTAGTTAGTTTATTTTTATTCAAGGTATATTTAGTTACGATTTTGTTTTTTAATTAAATGATGCTTCTTTGTTCAATTTATCTCTTTTTTTTTAGGAATTGGAGAGTCCCTTCAAAATCATCGGTTTATCGGCCAACCCCATCATATCTAACATTACAAAGGTCGTAATACTATCGGCCTTTTCAGGAGTATTGTCCGACATGTTAGGTTTCAAACTGAAATTGCACAAAATCAAAATCAAATAGAACTGCTGTAGAGCTTTCAAATAGATAGTTTGAGACGTTTTCGAAAATTTGACGAACGTAACACTTCGAATTATACTCTTTAATTCGAATATATTCGAAAATTTTGCGTACAAATAAAAAATATGAAAAATTATCTTTAATTTTTGAGATTGAAAGCGTTGGTTATGCTACACAATATTACAGTAGTGTATTTCAAAGGTTAATGCTTCATTTGAGGTGGAAATAACTGAAGAAATAATTCATTGCTTAATAATGAATCATGTGATTTTTAATATTTTTTTTTTACATACAGCCAGTCGAAAGAAGTTTGCAATATTTTTAAAATTGCAATTTTTACATATTCCCTGGAAAGATACATAGATTTTATGAATATTAGTTCTTTAAAATTTTATGGTAGTTATACCATATTTTCAGTGTTATCTTACAACCAACATTGTAAGAACATCATTTGAAATTCAAATTTTAGTTATTCTTTAGGGATATTTGAATATTGACTGTTGATCAACATTTGTGACTTCAAAAATGATAAATCTCATAGAGTATATTTGATTTCTTTGATATGAAAATTAAGTTGTATGTTTTTTTTTAAGATAAAGACTAACTTAAATATATCAATCCATATTATTTCAATATTTTACGATTTATAAAATATTTTTGAGTAGCATTCATTTATATATATATATATATATATATATATATATATATATATATATATATATATATATATATATATATATATATATATGTATATATGTTTTTGAGTTGCTCTTTACCAAGTCCAACATTTTACATTGCTAAATAGTTGTTTCTCATTTATTATTAAATTTATCATCAGTATGATAAATTTAAATCCATGGGTTATTATTTGTGATTATTTATTGAGTCGTTTAATAAACTGAAAGGTTCTCTTTGAATAAAGTTGATAAAAAATATAAAATTCAATTTGAGTTGAAATTTTGAAACTAAATGAAATTAAAGTTTCGAAGATAAAAAAAAGACTCAATGTTTCTGGAAGATTAGCTTTATCGTAATTATTAAATTAAGATATTAGTTTGACCTTTTACTTGTTGAAAAAACATTATGTTATCATGAAAATATTCAAATTTCTATTATTGTTTGTTGTATTATTTTATGTTAGTTGAATCTGTTCAATACGCAAAAGTGACCGAAATATTCAAATTTATTTAATGAGATACTATTTTCCTTTAAAAGGATTGAACTATTTTTTAGCCATTTTTTGAAAACGCCTTGGATTGTTGGTGATATTAGATTAGTAATTGTTGTGATCCCAATAGTTTTAAGTAATTCATTCTGTTATTTATATAATGGTATATGTACAATGTACTGTATAATTTTTATTGTGTTATAGTAATGCACTGACTTCCTTTTTTTATAGAATAAATTATATATTGCAAAATTTAAATTTTTTTCTATTTTTACTACTCAACAGTAACTTTTCACAATATATCAAATAATGTTTCACAATTATAGTCACACTGAACTACAAATCATCTAATGAGATGAAAGAATTTAAGTAAACATATTTTTTCTGATTACATTGAAACAAATGTAATAAATACACAATATCAATAAACTTTCAGCTCATTTGGTTGAACCTTGTTGAATGCATCATTTAATTCACAGATAATATAAAAAATACTTATTTTGAAATTTAGGCAAGTGTTTTCAATTATATGATACATTAAATTGACTAACAGTCAATTTCTGGAGTTGGAGTTTGAAGTTGTTCATTCTAAAGCAACAAAGCTTCATATTACAATCACTCGCCCCTTGGAATATATGTTTAAGACGTAATAGAGTAAAACGTAAAACAGAAATGTAATTAGAAAACATTTATTTTGCAAATTTCGTGATTCCCTATATAAAAACATGTTTTCTTCATAATTCTAATAGTTCAAAGCAATGCAATAAAATATTCATAATTCAAAATCGCTCGATATACACAAAAAATAATTTAGTTCTAGTTGACCACAAAGCCAGTTCTTTATCAAAAGGTAGAATTGAAGGTTAAATATTGCCTTCAACCGATTTTTGTGTTTTTTATAATTGAATTTTTTAATTTTCTCACAATAAGTATCCTTCTTTTAATATTCAAATAATTATCTAAAATCTATGTAAAAATATTTAATAAAATCTCGTAAGCCACTTCAAATGATATAAACGTTTTTGACTAACCACTAAAAATATCTTCTCTATGATATTTCTATGAAAAAATGGCCGATTTTTTTTTTCGGGTTTCATTTTGTCTTCTAAATTAAGACTAACCATACACGAAAATCATTTCTAATTATATTACGCTCGAAGCTGCACAGATATATTAAAACCAGTTTTTGGCTTCAATAAAGGATTAAATGTTAGTTCAATATCTTCGATAGACTTGAATTCGCTTTTAATCTCCATCTTTCTAATCATCAACGCAATCAGGGCTTTCATAGACATCATAGCATACTTGAAACCTGAAAGAAATATAAAGGTATAAATATTTATTACAATTTGGAACTCCTTCATTGTATGTTTCCATCCACTGTCCACTTTTGAACTGTAGAATTTGAAAATGAATACAACTGTTTCGTCATTATTTGTATATAAGAATTATGAAAATTGTGCTGAGAATTTAAAAGATTGAAAATTTCTTCCGCTTGTCTTTACTGAAATATTTTCTCGCAGATAAAGACTAAATGCGTGGACAAAGCATTCCATTGAACCATATTCTATAAAGCCGAAAGAAATTTCCTCGTTTCGTTATTATTATTCGATTAGACAACGCTGAAATTAGTGGTAGGAATTCTGTTTAAATACCTATACATCCTCTTGGACCTCCAGAAAACGGCAGGAACGTGTAAGGATGTCTCTCTGCTATATTATCAGGCAGAAAACGGTCTGGGTCGAATTTTAAAGGATCTTTCCAATATCTGGGGTTCCTATGTGTATCAAGAGTGAAAAGGAGAAGGGTACTTCCAGCCGGTATCGTTGCGTCGCCTGAAAATTGTATTAGGTATAATACATTAGAAATAAAATGGATATGTTTGCTCTCATAAGTTTACTCTCATCAAGTTCGAAATGAAATAAAAATTGAAGATATTGGTCCAAACACATACAAAATTAAAATCTCATGTTCTACTGAATTTACTCTAATATTACCTTTATTTCCACAGATTTCATAGGTTTCTCATGAAAAGAAAATCTATGTGAGATTCTACTCTTTAAATTTCTATGGAAACAACTAAGTGAACACAATTTATGAAATAACATATAGGCAAAGAAACAACTTTCAAAATATACTAACAAATTTATCTTCGTTGAAATGGAATTCGGCGAGACTCTTCTCTTTTGAGAGTAGATATTTCATTGTTTTAAAAGTAAACGAAACAGAATTGTTATCTTTAAAACATGTATCAGAGTATGCTTTGAACAAAACATGTAAGCACTAGCATCATGACGACTTGCTGAGATCATTATTTGCCTTGTTATGCATTGCTGTTGGTTTGTTAGTGCTCTACAAATAATGAGTAAGTATGGCAGACATAGTAACTGCAAACGTATGCCTTTTTTCATGTGTAGCCAACCAATGTTTTTGAAATTTGAGCTAACGTGGTCAAATTTTCTGAGAGTAAAAATAAAACATAAGAAATTGTTTCCAAGGTATCAATTTAGATACATAGATCTTTCTTTCATTTAAATTTGGAGGAGAAATAGTAACTAGGGGCCACCAAAATAAGACTTTCACAACGTTTGAACTTCTCTAAGCTTTGTATTGATATCATACCTAATACCACATTCTCCGATGCTGTTCTCATAATTAGTGGTGTTACGGTAAATAGGCGCATACTCTCTTTAAGGGTTCGTTCCATATACTCAAACTTCGGTAAATCTTCTGCATTTACATCTCGATCTTCTCCTATAACTTCTATAACCTCATTGTATATCTTTTGCTGTGAAAAGTCAATCATTAAAATCCATATATATATATATATATATATATATATATATATATATATATATATATTTATTGAAATTGATTTATTGCCTGTTTGAGGTATTTATTTTGAAAGTTTTTAGCATTAACAGGCTTTTTTAATATGAAAAAGTTTATTTCTGTTGACGTTTCGTTGTTATATTACAACTTTGTCAAAACTAATGAATAATTGAATTTATGAGTTACTATGGATATCAAATGTCAAACTTAATTTTTTGAAAAATCAAATTAGTTTTTTTGTATATTCACTTATTGATTTTCATTATCAGAGGAATATTTGTTATTATTATTATTATTGTTATTATTACATCATTCTTTCCAGATCTACCTTCAATTTCACACACATAAACGAACAATATACACATTCTGGATAAGTATATAAAAAACTATATGTAATTGTAATCTTAAGAATCACCTGGCTTACCATGAGTTTTTCAGAGGTTTCCTCATGGTGAAGAAGACTAAAACTTCCGAAGCGAATGCTGAGCCAGAAATATTCCTCTGATAATGAAAATCAATAAGTGAATATACAGCAATGCGGAATTCGCTGGACCTTCGTTTATACATATGTATGCGGAAATAATTGGACCATCTTTAATATGTGTATAAGGAAATAGCGAGCCCTTCTTTTTCCAATGTTGCCAGAGTGATCTTATAGAATATCTCTATTGGAATGCACGTTACTTCAAAGTAACTGTTATAAAAGTAACAGTTATTCACAAATAACATATCCTTGGTACACTAGGCGGTCAAAAACTGAAGTGTTACTTCATCTCATTAATAGTGAATATTGATGATAAACAAAATTTACTAAATAATAAAATGGAATAACTCACGATTTCATGGAATATATGAAACAGTTACAGTATTTAACTGTCTTTTGCTGATTTAAGTATTTTCAAGTACAAGAGTTTATCGCTTGTAAAGAATTGCATAAGTTATATTTGTATAAGGTAGAATGAGTTGTAAATTTTTTAGATTTTCGACTGAATGAGGAAAGTTTTCAATATAACACTGATTTCAATTTATGATATTTGTCAAAATGAAGACAGAAATTTTGAAAGCTTAAATAGAGAAGATTATTATGAAGATATATTTTGTATATTCGGATTTTATTCAAACAATAAAATTTAGGGGACAAACCATTATAGTAAAATTTTTAGGAATTTGTGATAATATATAGTTATTTTGTTCACATTTTTTTTATTGGTTTATTAGGTTCATTTTATGAGGTTTCTGTTGAATCTCGATTAATTTTTTATGGGTATTTGTTTCATTAAGCATTTCGATTTTCTGTTGGTATATATCAGTATACAGAATAACTGTTTTTGCCTCTGATCGGATGGTGTTTTAGTTGATTGCTGATTTGTTATATTTAACAATTTTGATATATTTAACAATTTGAATTTGCCAACACGTTTCGAGCGTGAGCTCATTTTCAAGACTGGAGTCTTGTTGTCATATTGTTAAATATAATCGTGAAAAATTAAGCCAAGATTTTAATTTTATTTAATATTTAATTATGTTTCACCAAGAGTTAAGCGAGAATTCAATCTCAGGTATTTCTGTTTGCATAGAATCAATAACGCTCTCATTAGACGATGAAGTTGTTGAGATTTGTCTAATTATTTGATTCCAGTCATTTTTTTAAAGTTTCTTATTTCTTTCGATTTTTTTTGGACAGTTTGAATATGAATTTTTCAATTTTCATTTTGTTGAAAATTTTGAAACACATGATCAGAAAGAGTGTTTGTTAATGATTTTGTTAAATTTTGTATCATTTTTATGAATTCTTATTTCTTTAGTAGTATCTGTTGTTATGAAGTTGACAGTTTCCGAATGTATTATTGGTTAAAAATTTTGAAATTTTCTAGATAGGTACTGACAATTTGAAATTATATGTTTTCTGTTCATCTTCGAGAAGGTTGAACATATTCCGTTGTGTTTACACCTTATCAGATATATACGTCTTGATTTTAGGCTTGGTATTTTCTGTTATTTTTATTTTTTCTTTTATTGCTGAAAATGATTGGAAAAATCTGAACATAATAACTATATAGAAATATATAGTGATTATGTTCAGTGATTATGTTCATTATGTTAGTGATTATATTTTTTAATATGACTTATACTCATTTGAAATATGACTTATACTCAAATGACAAATCATATGTTCATAAATTAGATAACCTCGCATACTGAATTATGCTTAATTTCATGAAAAACAGGAATTGCATAGTGAAGAGTAAAAACATATAGTGTCACAGCTAATGCAAAACTAACACAAAAATTTGTGGAATTCACCCCAAAAGTATAATGAAATGTGGATTAAAGGCTGATTCATTCGTAGTTGTTTAGCGATAATTGATAATTCATCCCCAGTAGTAATGATAATTACGATCTGTAAAGACAATGTTAATCGATATACGATGGGACAATTATGTGACACACGTTCGCAAAAAATTCATGAAAATAATGTGATTTGAATTAAAAAAAAATTTATGAATACATTTAAGTCTATCCTTGCATTACATAAATGAATAAGAATGTCAATATTGCACTACCCGCGCTTACTAAGATATGGTCACTCGAGATCAGTGGGTTATTGAAAGAAATGAGATTGCCTAGAATAGGATCCGCAGTGAATGTAAGTGGCGAACTACATCTGTTGAAGTAGTAGGTATAGTATTTCCTTCTGCTCTAACAATAGTTCGAATTTTGGGTGTGACTATAAATCAATCACAAGAAACAAAACTTCGTACAAAGAGGTATATACTCAGAAAAAAGCTTCACAAGTGGTTCCAATACAAACATTCTTGCAATCATGAACCAGAGGCGTTGTATAAATATTATGATAAACAAAATTTTATGCATTATGATACAAAAATACAAAGATGGTTCAATTTTGCTGATGTTTATGAATAATACATAAAATAAATACAAATGAAAAAATGTGAATTATCAGTAAAAGAATAGGTATTCCACGGAACGGTCTTTTTGAAGATTTTATTTCATCATTCAAACTCATTTTCATCATCTAATTGGACATATTGAAATGCGATAATAAAGGCAGAATTTAAATGGCTTGAATCTATTTTACGTATAGTATTTCAATGTAACATTAGTTCAGAAGAATGCAACAAACACTGAATTTAATATTACTTTCAGAATTACATGTCCAACTTATTCTAATTTTGGAAATTTATTGGGAATAATTTCTATAACTAATTTCGGAAAATACTAGGTCGTGTTTGGGATTATATGCGGTGCACTTACTCACTTCATATAATATATTTTTGAATTTTGAACGAAAAATGCTACTACTCCCCTAATATTTGAAAAGCACCATTTATCGTATTAGAAAACAACTTTTTCAATTTCCTCATAACAGTTTAAGTCGAAAGTAATTTTTCTGTATTCCTTGTAACTTCTTGACGTATTGCTCATATATCCGTGCCTTCAATTTAAAAACGTCCGAAATTTATCCTTTATTGTATTATTGTTTTGATTTTCATATAATCAAAGTGCAAAGTGCTTTTCAAATTCTGATGAATGTATTCAAGAAAATAATGAAAAATTCTTATAAATGCAGATATATTCAGTAACTGCTGAGAGCTCATGAATTTACACTACCGCTAAAAAGTATTTGGACACCTAATAAAATACATTTTGTACGGGTTTGATTGAGTGAAATGATGTCAATTATTTTAACATGTTTATTAATCATTTTTAGGCGTAACAAGAATATAATTTCAAAATTTTGGACTCATCTGTGTGTCCCCATTTATTTTTAATAACAACCTCACAAAGCTTCGGTAAACTGGCTACTAATTTTTCCTATGTTGTCTTCTTTATCTTCTCCCATTCATCTTGCAATTTATTTCACAAGTCTTCGTGAGGTATGGGACAACTTTTTCGCACTTGTTTATCTAGCTGATCCCACAGTAGTTTTTTTTTGCAGTTTTTGAAAGTTACTATGTGATATTTGAATACAATTAAAACCTCAAATTTCTACAAAAAATTTCAATGAAATGTGTAATGCTTATGGAGAAGAGAATTTAATTGCTAATATCATTAAATTTCTTGAAATTATTTGAAATTAAGTCCAGAAACGCAAATGCAAAGATGATTTCAATAATGAATTTCCATAAAAAGAAGTGCTGTTTGCTCAATTTAAGCCAAAATATACGAATATGAACTGATTTTGCTTTGGTAACACTAACACTAATATTTTTTTAAATTTGAATCTATTTCCCTCATACAATGAGAACATAACGCTAGATTAATGTCAGATAAATGTATAAGTAGAAGTATAAGAACTATCGATTGCAGACTAATATTCACGTGGATAAATAACAAATATGTATACGAATATCTGTTCGTGCTCACTGGTATTACACAGAATTTGGAAATTTGGAGTTGAACTCTCTTTGCATATTTGTATAAAAGTGGATCAATTTCGTTTATCATGAGGTTGATGTTAGAACTATAATGAAGAATTACTTATTCAAACATTTTTTTTCATACATATGTGTTTGGTTTTTTTATTATATTATGTTAATTTCCGTTATTCAGACGAAAACACATTGTATTGCTTTTCTCGTAAATCGTCATCTGGCGACAATGTAAATATTTCATACATGAATCAGTTGTATTTGAATGCTAGATTAAAGCGTATTGATTAATCTCCTATTTTCATTAATCCCATCGATGAAATTTCACGATCAACCTCATTGAACCAGTAATATCAGAATTAAATTAAACAATATGTATACAACATATAAAACTGGAGATATATGAATATGGGTATATGAAATGAATATAACAATATAAATATAAAAATAAACGTCTTTCAAAAGAATTTAGAGGCTGACGAGATTAAAAGATTGAAGAGATCCTAATCTTGACAATAAAGTATATAATATATATATTTGTGAGCTCATTCTATGTGACAATAAATTGAATCCCATTTCAAAACTATACGATTTTTCACAAACGAATTTGGATCAATTTCATTTATAACAAGAATTAGTACCTACTTGGTAAAGAGTAAAAAGATATCATGTCAGAACTAATTGGAGACTCAATTGAAAATTTATGAAATTCACCCCAAAAAATAATTCATTATGCGGAAGTACAATGTCTTTAAGGACAATGTTAAACAAAATCTTTTCCTTGCATTAAATCAAATGGGAATGTAAATCATGTCGCGCCACCCGGCCTAACTGGGATAGTCACTCGAGATCGACGTGTTATGCATCTATCGCCACCCGTTTCCAGTGAGTCATTGAAAGAAATAAGCTAACCCAAAATAGGATACGAGGTTATTGCAGTTGGCTAACTACAATTGTTGAGGAATATCATATTACCTTCTGCTCTAACAAGATTTTGAATTTTGTGTGACTGTATATCAATCATAAGACAAAACCTCTAATAAATGCACTTGTTTCTATATTATTGAAAAGTTTCACATGTGGTTCCGATACGCAACATCCCTGCAATTAGGAAACAGTGGCGTAACATCAATCTAATTATAAACAAAATTTGATGAATTTTGATACAAATAATGATTAATTATAACACTTTTCAAAAATGATACATAAAATACATACAAATGAGAAAGTGTGAAATAAATAAGTGAGAGAATAGATCTCGACAGAACATATAGAATTCTGAACACAAGAATATAATAAAAAAATCAATAAGTCAACATTGATTTTTAAAATTTATCATTTTTTGAAATAAGTTCAGTCAATTTAAACTTAAATACCTTTCCGCCATTTAAAGTCTTTATAATGCCAAAAACTATTGTATGCACTGAATCTTACACAAAAACGTTTCTACGCTCAGAAAGCTTACAAACTGGTATATAAAAACTGTATGCTTTTCTAGTGCACATCGCTGACACATATTACGTTTTTTATTACTCAACACGAGAAAAAGAATTCATTTTTAATTTCAAATATGATCATAATTATAGCATGAAGTATTTTCTATTTAACATTGACATTAATTATTCTACATTATTTTGAAGCAATCCAACATGCGTTCAATTGGAGTGTATCTATTAGATTGCTAAATATAATTCATTATTGCCATTATATTATTATAGGTTCTTTCTTGAATTTTTTTAGCTGTTGACTTTTTTTTTGCTTAAACCGAATAACAGAGTGGAACAATATTTGAAGTGCTCGAACAGCAATAACTTGACACCTGCCGGAAGATTTTTTCCTATCGTTTCAGATAGTTGTTCTTTTGGAGATATGAAGTAAACGTAGTAATTGAAACTCAATTTCTCACCTAGTATAATACTCAAATATTTCTGTTACCCGAATGGGAAACAGTAATTGATAATTCAACAACTGTTGGTTTTTTCAATGTCTTGATTCTTAATTTCAATAATAATAATTACTCATAATAGTAATATATACTCATTGTTATGTACGTTCACAGTTTTCATTGTACCGAAATTTATAAACTAGCCTTACGTATATTCAGCGATAAACTGGTATCGAATAGGTGTTCATTTATAGTCTCTATATTTTTACCATTAAAATAAACCATCGTATCACCTGCGAATAATCGTATAGACAATTTTATTCCATGAGAAACAATATAGATAATATGGATAAATGGATAAAAAACATGATAATACTCGTATATCAACGCAATAATAATAAATAAAATAAATATAATAATAATGAGATTCGTCATTTTCAACTTTTCAACTGCAACTCTATGTTCTATCATATGTTCCCATATTGTATAAGTTTGCTGTAATTATACATTCGTATAATTATATACACATATTTTTATGTATATTGGTTACATGACTAACAACATAAATCCCTTCTGGTTGAATGCCAGTACCGACACTGGATACCTAAGACACAAACTTTTCTATTCACATTGCTTCATGCTCCCCCAAGTTGTCTGGCAATTCGAATTGTAATTAATCACTATATGCACCAAAAGTATATATATACTTCCGGACCACTTCATTCATGCATTCATTTTCTGTCGATACGATAACACTTGTTTGGGTATTCTGCCGGTCTTCATATATTTAGAAAGATTTTGTTATATCGCAAACATGAAAAATTATGGTAAGTAGGAATCAGCAAAATTATGAATCTTGCAATTCAAAAAAATTGGACTAGCCCTGGAGGTTTATTCCTTAGAAGTGATAAAAAAAGGCCGTCTGAAGAAGATCGCGTTATACGGAGTAAGTAACTGAAATATTTTATTATATATATATATATATATATATATATATATATATATATATATATATATATATATATATATATATATATATATATATGACTCAAATTACATTTGATTTTTGAATTGTGATTTCTTAAGGTACGTTTCTTCTTTAACTAATTGATATGATCAGTATTCTTAGAAATGAAACATGGCATGCTGAATGTTCATATGAATGTGTATTCATTATACGTATTCACTAAATATATTTCATTTTCCATCAGTACTTATTCATTAAACAATATGACTATGTTGGTATTCAATGATTTTTTAGTTATTTCGTTTTATTTAATTCTATATTTTTAATTATTTCGTATTAATTTTGTATTTTCCCAAAGTCAGAATTAAATAAATTCAGGAATTAAATAAATTTAATATTTACTTTGTCATTCAGATGAGCAACATGTCATAACATGTTTCTGATGCTCATTGAAAAAATTGTAACTATTGTAATCTAAATGCATGATAACTTTTCAAAATATTCAGCTTGATATATTATCTCAATTTTTTTGCACCTTTTTTCATTGAAAGTTTAGTGATGAATGTTATTTTTCATTAGGTGAAAAGAAGAACCGATCCAGTTGAAGTAGCGAGGAAAAAACAATAACAAGAATATTTTTCGAAGAAGAAATTTGTAACAGCAAAAAATTATGTATGAAAAAAGTGAAGAAATTTTTTCATTATCATATTTCCATTCTTAATAAACGGTCACCTCATTTAATTCGTCAATGGATTTTACGTAAACATGATAAATACTTGAAACCATTAGTTGGACAAAACTGTAAGAAAATTTCATTGATAAAAGATATTTATTTGAATTATTCTTCAATGGGTTCATGGCATGAGTACCACGTCTTGAAACAAGACATCATTGCATGACAAAGCAGACTATCATTTCAAATCTTGTGTTGATGGCACTAAATTAAACAAAAACATCAAAGTAATTTTTTTTAGTTTAGAAATATTCTCAATATCTCAAACTAATGTAATTTGTCATATGTGTTTTTAACGAAATTCAAAATTATGCAATAAACTTCATTCAATATTCATGGTAATAGCAATAAATTAACAAAAAAAATTACTCTTAAATTGATTTTCAGTTTATAATTCATAGATTCTCTATATCTCAGTGTGATGTAGTTTCCCAATTGTTTCTTATAAATTTTAGAACGATGCAATGAACTCAATTTGCTTTAGTATAATTTGGTTTGTAAATCGTGCAAATTGGAAAGTCGAATATGTATTTTCAATTGTAAAATTTTTACATAATACAGTGTTTATAAAACTATAGTGCCTCCTCCAATTTCAGCTTCACGTGCAAGATGGACTACTCCTGAGAGAACTGTTGTGGAAGAAGTTGTAAATAAACATTCTGCAGAAGATTTACTACCTTCAATACCTGAGTGTGAATTTCTTATTGAAAAAATCCTGTTTTACAAAAAAAGAAACCCTTCTTCTGTGAAAGCATTCATTTATAATAATCTTAAGAAACGTGCAAGTATATGATGTAAAATATATCTTTCATTCAAAATAATGTATTTTAATTATTATGAAACTAGACAAATACAAGAATTGCTTATATAATATGTTCTCTCACAGTTTTATGTGATATCTTTTTCTATAAAATTTTTGAGTGTGTTCTGAGTACTATGAGTATTCTGAGGGATCTAATGATTATTATCAACGGCTCGTTATAACTTGAAATTTCAATTATAATTGAAGAATTGCAAACTGAAATAACATCTTATACCATGAAAACAGTAGGGCATTCGAATAAGGAACTGTGGACTTAACACAACTTATATAGATTCCTAAATTATTAGACTCTCGATTAGTATCATCATATATACAGTGCATATTCATTCACTAATTATATTTGCTAAACACAGTTTCGAATAAAAATAAAAGTGAACTAGAAGTACAACATATTAGGGAAGCCTTCCGTATCCTTTCGAGTTCTAGATTTAATTACATAATTTAAGTTGTATTATTTGACACTGATAAATTTCAGGCTTGATTAATTCAAGCCTGATTAGATAAAATCAATCTTTTAATAGCTTCATTATAGCTCTTTATGGATATTTTATATATATATATATATATATATTATATTTTTCGACAACCTTATTTGCAAAATCAGATTATAAATTTTTGGTCAATATGGCGTCTTACCCATTTTGCACTCGAATTCGTTGAACGATTTCTCGACTCAGATTGAATGAACTGTAACACCGTGAATGAAATATGAATAATTATTCAAGAATGGATATCTGTTCATTTCAGTTTGTTTCCTAAATAATATGGTAATTCGTCACACCACCAACATCAGTAAAATTTTATTTATTGAATATACATATTGACTTACAATTCCATTGTCGAACATTTTACTGAAATATTGCTTTCAATCGTCAATTTATATATTAGTATATAATCCTATATTTCTTATTTCAATCAAACACATTCAAGTAAACCGCTATTATTAAACACAATCTTTCAATGGGTATCAGGAACAGTAACGAGAACGGAAATAACGTTCTCGGATACGATATAAGTATTCACAAATATAACACAGAATAGCAGTTAGCCCAGTATGGCAACACAGTAAACTTTACAATAATCGTTCCTGAAAATATTTGTCCAACTACCTCCGCATCTACTATGTGTGAATACCTGGACGTCCAGGCATTCCACACCCTGTCCATGTACCTCCTTATGCAAACGAGAACTGGTCCAGCAACTTCCGTATAAACGCATATATATATATATATATATATATATATATATATATATATATATATATATATATATATATTTATACATATATGTATTTCTATCCCCTTGAAATGAATGTAACGATTATAAAATTACTAACATAATTCATCGACTAATCGTTATAGCTCATCATTGAAATGATGCCCAATCTACCCCATAATTCATTTAGTGTAACATTTATGTTAATATTTATGCATCAAATATCATCAAGAGTAAAATATCGATTAGAAAGTACGTCGGCACTAACTAACGCATAGGTTCATCAATACATTGATATTAATGATCGACAAATTATTTCAGTAAATAACTGCGGTAATAATGGGTGTCTCAGAACATTTTTCGTTTTTGAATTGGCCACTACGCGTCAACCGCTGGTAGCAGGGGGAGAGGAGTGGTCTCAATTGCTTAGCCGGTTCGTTAAATTTAATAGCCATGAGTCGTTCCATGGGACCGCATCGCGCGTTTTATAAAGACAACAATTCCTACATTGTTGTCACAGTCATTGATATTGCCCGCAGCTTCTCTTAATGTGAAGAAATCTACGGTTCATCGCATTATTTCGAAAGACTTACATTTTCACCCCTATAAAATTGTTATTGTTCAAGAAATGAAGCCTGATGATCCCGATAAACGAGTCGATTTCTGCACTACATTGAAAAACCGTTTTAGGAGTTTCAATAACATATACTTCTGCGATGAATCGAATTTTCACATCAACGGTCACGTAAATAAACAAAATTGCAGATACTGGTCTTCCGAGAATCCGCTAGAACTGCATCAGAAGCCCTTGCACCCGCCAAAAGTTATTGTTTGGGCTGCTATATCAAGTCAAGGAATTATCGGTCCTTATTTTTTTTGAGGATGGCCAAAGTCGAACTCAGACCGTTAATTCTGATTGTTATTGTCATATGATCCGGACTTTTTTAGCTTCAGAAATAGAAAACCAGAATGGCTACAACCGCAACACCTTTTTCGAGCAAGCTGTAGCCACTTCTCATTGAATAAATGACTCATTAGCTGGTCTTCAGGATTTATTCCCTGGAAGATTAATAAGCCGCCGAGGAGACATGAACTGGCCACCGAGGAGCCCTGATTTAACGCCTGCTGATTTTTTTCTATGGGATTACCTAAATAGGAAAGTTTACAATCCATTGCCATCCAACCTGAATATTTTGAAGCAAAGAATCACTGAAGAAATCAACTGTATTCCAAGAGCGATGCTCTTGAATAGAGTGAATGAAAATTTTAGCTCCATCTTAAATGAGTGTGAAGCAGCGAATGGTGCGCATTTGCAAACGGTTGATGTCCATAAATAAACTTCAAGAACTTCTTTAATGTAACAATAAATAAAACTAGTTTCAATTGATATTGTTATTTTTTATTTAACATTCTGAGATACCCTTTATTTAGCACATGCTTAATAAACAACCGTTATTAGTTGATATTTTTAAGAACTAAAATGAGATTAATTTGCGTTCATTTTTGTTCCTATTAAAATTGTCTCACCTGTATATCTGGAAGAGCTCCCAGGGCGACGAAAAAGAATGCCAAGGTTCCAGCACTAGTATCAGTGCCCTAAAAACAACAAAAATGACAATTGAAACGCTAGAATTCCATTTCTTAAAGTAAAAATACACAATAGAGAACGTGATTGCTTGAGAGACGAATTTATTTTATATTTTTGTTTTTCATTCAGCTCCAAATGGCAATTCCAATTTAATTTCGGGTATTTCATTTTCTATAAATTTTTCAATGTCAACAATGTGAGCTAAGAAATAAAATGAGTTATTTCTATTCAATTATTCGGCAGAATTTTTATTCAATTCAATAAAAAATTCAATTTATACTAAAATAAGATTAATAATAATATTAATTATAATATAATAAATAATAATTATAATAAATTAAAGATTATGAATTAAGATTTACAATTTTTATTGAAATATTGAATTTACATAGTAATTTTAACTCATCGGAGCTTTTTTCATGTTGGAAATTATAAGAGTACTAAGAGCACTAAATTATATTTATTCAAGATGTCTAAGAATGTTCAATGAATTAACAGTGATGATTAGAATGTGATAATTATAGAAAATTTTAATAATTAAAATTATTATATAATTATTATTATGCAATAATTATTGTATAAATAAGTTTTGTAATGTTTTATTATTATATATTAGCAATGCTAAATAGGTAAATTAATTTATATATATTTTATTCATTTATTTATAATTTGAATGAAAATTCTAGTAGCTGGAATTCTAGAAATGTCGCTCTAGACTTTGCCTATGGTCATACATTTATTATACTTACAGCTACCATAAAAGTGTTTATTTCATTGTGAACATGTTCTAACGAAAATTCCTTCTTATCTTTCGACAGTTGAAGCAAGTATTCCAGCAAAGGAGGCCATTTTTCATCATCTAAAATATTCGAAAACACCAAACATTAGGTTCCATTGACAATAGCAAATGATAATGATAAAATTTCAATAATTTCGATATTAAACGGTCAATGAACCTAAATCGGAACAAGATGATAGATAAATCTCAAACCTATATAATTACTTAATATAATCAGCTTAGTTGAAAAATTTGTACAAATGGATATAGAACAATACTATAGATTATTAACAATTGAAAGTTCAAAAGACAACATCTCAACAATAAAGTTGATTCATTATTCGCTGATATTTTGCTGAAACATGGTTTACTATCAATTAACAGTTTCATAGAATTATTTTATTTTCAAAAGTTCGACATTTGAAAATGAAGATATACGAGTACTTACTCCGAAACAATTGCCATACAAATAATATAATTCAGTGAAGGCAAAGTGTTTTAACTCTTTTTTATCGACTAAACAATGTTTCAAGCGGTCTGGTCATTTGAAATATATTTCTAAATTTTATTATCAATAATTGTACCTAATATAAGAGAAGATTCTTAAAATTAAATGCGACAATTTGTATATTTGCCAAATAAATTTGTCAATTGAGATAATTGTTGCACACCTTTGGTATACGGTATAATACCTTGAGAAGTAGAAAATAAGAAAAGTTTTACAGTTGGCAAACAGAAAATTAAAATACGACACGAAACAAGCTTGTTTGAATTTACTGATTAGATACTTATTATTATATCTTCACGAAAAATTATAACTAACCTGTTATTTCTTCTCCAAGCCTGATTTTTTCCTTCCTTGTATTGAAAATTTTTTGTTTATCAGATAATATATAAAAACAAACGTACAAGTAAAAATATACTCGAAACTTCCACGGCTTAGTCGGGAGAACACCCGACTACGGTGACGTAGGATTCGGGTTCGAGTCCCGGTGAAGGCAAACGTTTTTGCGTTTGTCTACTGCGTGTGTGTTCTGTGATAGGTGCTGGTTTTTTAGCAATAAGATCCCCATAAAGGATCTAAGAAAATCGAGGAAAATACAGTGGGGTCCTCTGAGTGCTTGATGTTTTTATCCCAATTCACTCCTAAATCACAGGTGTAATTTCATAGATTGTAACATTCTAGATAATAAAAATAAAAAATTCATCATCTTCACAAATAGTGAAGATGATGAATTGTGTAAAGAAGCAGAGGCTCTTTCATAAACTAACACATTATAAGAAAATGGTACATAAATTCTCAAATGGGGATCTAGGTCCATATTTAGTTATGGTTGAGTCAATATCAAGTGAAAATATAGGCAGTTAAGTTTCAAATAAAGATAATTAATATACTATATATATATATATATATATATATATATATATATATATATATATATATATATATATATATATATATATATTATATCAATAGGTTGTGATTTTCCACTTTATTCTGCCTCGTCCGATGTTCCACATTATATATATATATATATATATATATATATATATATATATATATATATATATATATATATATATATATATATATCAATAGGTTGTGATTTTCCACTTTATTCTGCCTCGTCCGATGTTCCACAGGGGTCTAGTTTGGGTCTATTTTTATTCCTTATATATATATATATATATATATATATATATATATATATATATATATATATATATAGGAATAAAAATAGTCCCAAACTAGACCCTTGTGGAACATCAGACGAGGCAGAATAAAGTGGAAAATCACAACCTATTGATATAATCCCTACATCAGTGTTTCCCAAAGTAGGACCCATGCCCCACGGGGTTTTTAAGGGGGTAATTCAAAAATGGATTCGACACGAGTTAAACGCTTCCGCACTTCTAAATTTAATTTCAAACTTCTAACTTTTTCACCCTTCTCGTGGAGCATAAAAATTTTAGAAAGGAAAAAGTCGGACAAAATGGGACATGGCGCATAGAGGTTGGGAAACACTGCCGTACATCATTCAGAAAGTTCATGAAGTGTTAAAAGTAATTATTGACAAATATAATAGGATTAGTTTTTATTACTCATCCATAATATCCTAAACTATCTTCACTTCAAAAACTAAATATCCAGTTAGTAGTTAGTTAGTTTACTTGGTAGTTAGTAAGGTTACTGTACGATTACTTACCTTATGCGTAAACTTTCTCATTGTTTGATTTATATGATCCAGTGTTTTCTTGATGTTGGTAAAATTAAATATGAAATCGCTGTGGTACCAGATATTCGTTCCTCTTACCAGTAGTAATTTCAACGCTCTAAAATATTATCACATGCATTTCATTTGAACAAAGTCTCATTGAAATAGAATCAACTTACTCATCGAGATATTCGCCAAACTCGCTGAATTGGGAAGGTTTCTCAAATTTTACACCCATTAAAGTTTCTGTAAGAAACTTAAATTTGATATTTGATCACTTATGTTCATGTATCTTATGTAAATGAAGAAATCTATCAGACTAATTAAAAATTGATTATCCAAAAATTCAAGTTAAACTGCTCAAACTACTAAAGGGATTGAAAACAAATTGAACGAATTGATAATTTATAGAAAAAAATTCAACCGTAAAATAAAAATTATAAGAATAAATGTTTTAGTATAGGTATGCCTTCAATATTCATGAGTAAAATCACATGGAATCAAAATTAAGTGTTCATTTGATATATGTAAGTAATGATCATTGTGGGATATCAATCCACAAAACCGAAATTCTTGAGTGAAATTTGAAAACTTGAAATTAATACTACCTTTTAAAATAGAATAATTCAAGGATAGCAATAGTTTAATATTCCATCAGGAAAGATTTGTGTAGAATTGTGCAACATATATTGTGGAAAATCTAGTGCACAAAAAAAAACTTCAAATCTCTTATACAAGAGAAGACTTGAAAAAAGAAAAACTGAAAGAAGAAATAAAATGCGAAATTGTTTCGAATATTGCTGAAGACGAACTGAAGACTAAGTATGAACATTGAGTCATCGCTGTTCTGTCTGATAAAATATCTTTTTTTATTTCGAACTTCTACCTTCCACAGCTTTTTTTGCCAAAATCGAAATAAGTTTCGAGACTAAAACGAATTTCGGCGAAAAACCGATTGCTTGATGTCTATAGAAACATGATGATCATAGGAACATTCCACATCTATCAGAATATCAGTTCTTATTTGTTTTACAGATGCATTACATTTTGTTTTTCATTTGTTATTTTTCCCGAGCGAATCATTTTGTTCAACTTACCGGAAACATTATCAACATTGTAAGCAGAAAGCAGAGGAAATATGTCAAAGGTTTTTCCACTATTTTTTGCCAAAACCTCCAGTAATTCCTTTGACTGCTGATTGAAAACTCCCATAAACGAATCCAAAATAGTCTTGTTGAATGTTGGGTTCAGCAGTTTCCTGTTTTTCTTCCAGATACTTACTAAAAAGATCAATATTTGATTGTGTTGGCGTTTACTTGATGTAAATTCATTATAATTGAATATAAACTGAAAAAACACTTGAACTTTTAAACGGGTGATTTTTTAAGAGTTTTTTTCAGGTTGGCGGCACTGGTTGGTAATGGCATCCAAACGTCATCTGTCAAAGTGAAAAGTTTTCAGTATACTCTGCCATTTCATCATGGAAAGACTTACAAACGAGCAACAATTGCAAATTGCTGAAATTTACTATCAAAATTCGTGCTCTGTGAAAAATGTGTATCGTTTGTTACGACCATATTATGGTCGTCATAGTCGACCTGGTGAATCAACAATTCGTGCTGATATCATCAAATTTCGCACCAAGTTTACTGTTGGACATTAAACCATTGTCTCGCTTGCGTACAGTGCGTACTGAAGAGAATATTGCAGCCGTAGCGTACAGTGATAATGAAGATCGTGAAATGTCAATTCGTCGCCGTTCTCAGCAATTGGGCATGTGTTACTCAACCACATGGAAAATTTTACGTGTTGATTTTGGTTTGAAAGCCTATAGAATTCAACTTCTGTAAGAATTGAAGCCGAATGACCTACCACAACGTCTAATTTTTGGTGAATGGGCCTTAGAACTGCGTAATGAAGATCCGCTGTTTTATCGAAAAATTGTGTTCAGCGATGAGGCTGTTTTCTGGCTTAACGGATATGTAAATAAACAAAACTGTCGCATCTTGAGTGATGAACAGCCAGATGCCATACAAGAATTACCGATGCATCCCGAAAAAACAACAGTTTGGTGTGCTTTATGGGCTATCGGCATCATCAGTCCATTTTTCTTTAAAGACGACCGTGGAAGAAACGTTACCGTCAACGGCGAACGATATCGAGCCATGATACGCAACTTTTTTTTGTCCCAGTTTGGCCGAGTTGAACTTGGTTGACATGTGGTTTCATCAAGACGGTGCCACATGCCACACAGCTCGTCAAACAATGGACATGTTGAAGGATGAATTTGGTGAGCAGCTTATCTATCGAGATGGCCCTTGGCCGCTAAGATCATGCGATTTGACGCCTCTGGATTATTTCTGGTGGGGTTATGTAAAGTCGTTAGTGTATGTGGACGAGCCGAACACAATTAAAGCCTTACAGGATAACATAACACACGTAATTCGTGATATACAGGCCGAAATGCTCGAAAAAGTGACGCAAAATTAGACCACTTCCGAATGGACCATTTCATACGGAGCCGCGGACAAACATTTACATGAAGTTATCTTGTAAATATCTTATAAAGTAAAATGTAAATAGCAAAGGCCAAGTTATCAATTTCAATAATGATAAATATATGATGCAAACTGAGTGTATTATTCGATTTTAAAAAAAAACTACGCTTAAAAATTCACCTATTATTTACACTTTATTGACAACATAGCATGACGCGTTTTGTCGTTACAAACGTATTAGTGACTTCATTGTTCTGTTAGTATCTGAAGAAGTCGTTTGTAACGACCAAACGCCTCATGGCTATGTTATCAATAAAGTGTAAATCAAAAGTTCAAGTGTTTGAATTTTAGTTTATATTCCAAAAAATTCAATTTCAAATTTCAATAATTGAATAACTTTGTAATAGAGAAAAACATTAAGTAGTTCAATGATAAAACTATTTGAAAAATAAAAATCTAAAAATTCATGAAAAAAGTTTTTCTACTAAGGTTTTCGATTACTAATGAAAGAAACATAATTTTATTCTGAATTCAAAATGCGTCGTGTGAATACCTCTGACGAGCCTCGCTCAGGACGGCTCGTTGAGATCACAAGTTCAGAAATGATTGAGAAAATCCATCAAATAGTATTAGAAGACCGTAGATTGAGAGGCATGAGATAGCAGAGACATATGGGATGTCAGCTGAACGTGTGCGAAATATTTTGCAAAATCATTTGAGCATGAAAAAGCTGTGTGCAAGATGGGTGCCGCGGTTGATAACGCTCCACCAAAAACTGACCCGAAAAAACATTTCTACCGAAAATTTGGCGGTGTATAGACGTAATCCAAACGAATTTTTGTTGTCGATTCACTACACTCCTCAAAATGAAGAACAATGAAAACAGTGGTTTGTAAAGGGGTAACCAATTCCAAAGTAGGTAAAAACAATTTTATCGGCAAACAAGGTTATGGCTACTGTTTTTTGGGCTGCGAGAGGAATTATATACATTAATTATCTTGATAAGGATAAGACTATCACTGGTCAATACTACGCAGACGTATTGCAAAGTTTGTTGGACGAGGTGAAAATTAACCGAACTCATGTGGCGAAAAAGTTTTGTTTCATCACGATAACGCACCAGCGCATTCGTCGATTGTTACCATGTCCAAAATCCCCGAATTCAAGTTTGAATTGGTGCCGCATCCTCGCCACTTTCTAGGCTAAGCCCCCAGAGACTATTATCTGTTTCCTACCTCAAAAAATGGTTTGGCGGTAAAAGATTTGAGGGCAAATAAGAAGTTATCGTAACTATAAATCAGTATTTTGAGCAGCTTGACGAATCTACATTTAAAACAGGTATAACTAAATAAGAACACCGTTGTGAGAAATGTATCAGTGTTGATGGAGATTATGTTGAAAAATAAAGCAAAAACATATTTTAAAACATCGTTTTTCTTGGTCAGGCCGGAAACTTTTCACCCCACCCTCGTACATGCATAGACTGATGCACACATTTCCCTCCTTTGCGGCGCGCAGTTAGGTAAAAATAACTGTAATTCAAAGGTGATATACAAAAATAACTAGTTGAAAAAAAGATTTTGCTTGGTATTTTTAATTCATAATAGTCTTTCTTATTAGAGAACAATAAAAGTGATAGTGTAGTAAAAGTGTTTTCAATAATACAATGTCGCGTTTTGAGCAAAAAGAGTCCATGTTATGCATACCTGGTGCTGAAAACAATCCATTTCCCAAAAAAAATTTCGTGTAGTTATACATAAAGTTTTTCTCTAAACAATCAGGATGATTTAAAACTATTTCCAGGTATTCAGGCTGACTTATAGGAATCACAAGTTTGTTCCCCAACCAAAATTTCGTAATCCCAGGATACATTTGAAATAAATTCATCAATGTCGCAAAAATATCTGAAAAAGTAATCAGTTGAGTTAAATATCAGAAACCCTGAAATTAATAGAAAGAGTACCCACCATCTGCTGATTTTCCTAAAAAATCAAATGCGTTCCCAAATAATGGATACCCTTTAGGGCCTTGTATTTTCGAGGAGATGAGCTGCATATTTTTCCAACTCCAAAAAATTTTGGCGAGCCATAATGAACAAAGGATAACAGCTGTTGTAATCAGAAGGGACTTAAGGTTATCAATACCATTTTCCTCTACTAGATAACTTAAGTTTCCGTCCATCTTTTTCCAATAAAAACTGAAGATGATAAAATCGAATTAATCTGGAAAGCGAATGAAATATAATGAATAATACTGTTTTTTTTAATTCAGTGGACCTACAATTTAACATTGGTTCCGAACTCCTAATGGGCTTGTAATCAATGTACATTACCCAGCATATATCATCTTCAAACTACGTTAAATCATAGATAAACACATAGACCCATGCCTTTCACAGGGGCTCGAACCCGAGTTCTACCGCACCATAGTCTGGTGTTTCCCCGACTAAGCCACGGAGACCGGCAAATAATACTTTAAAAAACGATCAAAATACATACAAGAGCCAATAAAAAATAATTAAATATTACTGTCTCACCATTCGCTTCAGGAGTATCTTCTTCGTAATGTAAAAAGTCTGAACAGTTCTTATCCAAATGAATTTGTACAAGTGATTTTGATAAAATTTTTATCTGTGAAAGGACCTAGGTGGCCAAGGTATTCATTTGTTAGGAAACTTTCTGTTTAAATAGTTTCGCACATTAACTGAAAAATGTGCGGGAGGCCCATCTAATTGCAAAATCATTTGTATTCTAAAATTGATTGAAACATCTTCCAAAAAGTCCCAGAAATCTTTTTTTGAAAATCTCAAAAATTTACGGCCGTTGGAAATCAAAGAATGACCATCAAAGAAATACGGGCCAATACTCCACCGGTTCTGACGATCTATTGTGTGGAACAAGTGTCTGTTTTCAGTATCGTAGTAGTGAAAATTATGACGATTAACCAATCCGTTATTGTGAGAAGTCAATTCATCGCTAAACAGTACATTATGAAAGTAATCATTTTTTTCGCCAACTTTATCCAATGCCTATAAACAAAAATTTAGCCTTCTTTGCAATAGAGGCTTTGATGCATGTGGAAGGGATGGTAAATATACTTATGTTTTTTCAAAATTCTAGACACACTGGACAGAATTAATCCGTTCTTTCGAGCTAAAACTCTAGTGCTAGTGTTCGGATTTTTAATTACCAACCCCAATACCATGAACTGATTTTCATCATCGGGGACTGGTTTTGTGGATGTCTTCATTCGATATTTTACGCTTCCAGTAGCTCTGAAGGTTTCAAATAGTTTCTCAAGCGTCCTCTTATCAGGATGTCGCCGATTAGGGTACTTCTGTGCATACACTAGTTGTGCCAAAAAACAATTCGCAAAACATTCACCGAGTACTAACATCATATCAATTCCTTCTTGTATCGAATCAATCATTTTCACAACTTTTGTGGATACTGGTTTAGACAAAACAAGTAAATGGTATGAATAAATTTAAAAACTAATTCACTTTAATTGACAGCAGACTGCTTCAGAAAAAAAGGAATAACTGACAGCCTACTTCGAATTTTCAAAAATGCGAAACTTTGAAAAAGATAAATACTTAAAAACTCAATAATGACCTAGAGCTCTTCAAGAATCTGGTGAAACATTCCGAGGTGAAGCCGGTATGAAAAGTATGAAACATTCATCTTTTTTTGAGAAGAAGCACTCATCCCTTCGCATATTAAAGTGACAAAATAGATAAAAATAAATGATAATTTCACAAAATTGAAAATAATTCTAAAACTAATAGAAATAGACATAATAATACCTCTATAACTTTTCAAAGAGAATGTAATTTGGTACATGATGGGATTGAAAAATACAGTGTGTTCGATTTAAAATAAGCATGATATTGTAATTTGAATATGTTAGAAATTCAAGTAGTAAATTTACAGTCATCGATTTCAAGTACCTCGGATAATCTATACAGTTCTTAGAATTGAACTGCCTCATCAACGAACAAATAATTGCTAAGATCCAAAGGGCCTACAAACTAACATTGGCGTACTATAATAAGTGCATATCAAAATAGTGCAGGTGCAAAATTAAGGTATTATAATACCTCAATTTTGCACATTCAAAGACAATCTAGACATCTGAAACAATGGTTATTGACGGTCATTCAAAAATGAGAGAAATAGAGAAAGAAGAACGAAACATTCTCTGGAGATTTACGAAGCAATCAATAGAATCTGTATTTCGATGAAAAGAGCTCAGAACGAATTTTATCATATTGCAAATACAATAACAAAAAAATCCGAAAACGACGACTAAACTTTTATGTGCATGTCTACAGGATGAAATACTCCAGAATAGGAAACGAAATACGATAATATAACAAAGAGTAGATGCGGTACAAAGTGGATAAAATAGGAGTAAGTACAAAAGTTCTAACAACAGGTCAATATAAAAAAATCTCGAAGATCGCACGGATTGTCACTATAAAATCGGACATGTAGAGTTTAAGCAAAAATGTTTTATTCACTGGAATGCATGTGTTCAAAAAACTACATATTCTAAAAATCTTAACTATTCATTTGTTCTCAAAAAAATAATTAATTCAATCCATACACAGGAGAACAAATCAATTTAGTACAAACATATCCTGATATTTGTATTAATTAAAATATTTAATGGACCAGAATCATAAATTCGATTTGATTGTTGGAAAAACCTATTTTATTTGTATGTTATTATATTTTTCAGATAAAAATTATTCAAAAATTTCGCTTACCTCAACCTATTTTATTTGTATGTTATTCTATTTTTCAAATAAAATTGATTCAAAAATTTAACTCACCAATGTCTTCACCTCTGTTATTGACAAACTTCCAAAATATTATGATAATGTTTTGATTACTGGATACTTGTTGATGTTTGTTGATGAAATAATTATGTGAATACTAAATATTAGTCCAGCATTTATAGGTACATTGGACGAAATGAACTTATTGAACTTCGTAATTTGTCTCCAACAATGTTTTTCATCATTTTGTTAATTTTGAATAAAAATTTAATTAGGTGAGCAGATATCATATCCGTTTTCATGCTAAATATAAAATATTTACTATTCGTTTCGCAGTAGCGTAACTAGACCATCTCGGGCCCGTGGCAAATTCTTTTGATGGGGCCCTATCAGTAAAAATCGTAAGGTTTTACTTAGTAAATTTAATGAACTTTGAGATTTTCAGCGTACTCAATACCACGTTGTATGTGTCCCACTACCGGCCATTGGCCTCCTCTCTTAGGCGAGAAGGAATGGGCTATAGTACCCATGCAAGCCCACTGCGGACTGGAGACTTCACATTCATCATCTATTCGTGAATTTTTCCGTGAAGCAACAACATTGTCAGGAAATCTGAATTCATGTACAATAAATTGAAAATAACAATTCAATTTCAATCAGATATTTATTACGAAAAGTCTTTCTTTCTAGCTTTTTGTCCCGCAAAAGTGTCTAATAACATCATCAAAGGTTAAATATAGGGCAATAGAATTTCCAGAAGCCAGAATACCCAAGTTACATAACCTGTCTTGTCAGGTTATGTAAGAACATTTTGTAATTTAAATAAAAGTAAGTGGTTTTGTGATTTTCACTTTAATTAATTTCAAACATGACAATATTGTTTCGCCAACACAGTGGCTTCATCAGATGTTGATGATAAACTGAGATATTTCATTGTGGATTACTTGCATTTATCCTGAAGTGTATGAACCACTTCATCATCATCATCATCGTATAGCGCTACAGCACTGTCCACTCGACTTTTCATTATTGAAGTCATTTTCCAAGTACTGAATAATTTTTGTTAGCTTTTAATTTTTTTCTTCAGTCTCCCTCTTTCTCTTTCGTTTTTCGCTTCCACTTAAATATTTTCTGTAATTAGACATTATAAAATCTAACTTTCACAATTAACTTCACTTTGCCACTATTTGCAGATTCAATAAAAAAACTAATACGAGTACAAATCACCAATTATCAAAATAATCACACAATGAATACGTAATTCCCCTAACATAGTGTTGCTAGTTCGCCCCAGCGGAAGCTCCACGAAAATGTAAAAACAAAATGAGGGAATTCCCAATGGATGCGTTCTAAAATTGATCAAATTCTTTTTGTATATGCTGTGTCGAATTGCTTAACGATTAACTTGAAATTGTATAATGGTGTGTATTTGTCTCAATTTGGATATTAAGCAGACTTAGATATAGAAATAAAAAATATGCTTTTCCAGTGAAGTAAAATACTTGGGCAGGGGCTCTCTTGGGTCGGTGTCCAGTGGCATTTTGCCACAGCTGCCACACTATTGTTACGCCACTGTCGTTTCGACATACATGATACATGATACATTCTTGTGTCTACGTTTCGGTTTAATTGATAAACTTTCATTAGGTTATCGAAAATCAAATATTAGAACTATATAATATAAAAACTAAACTGATATATAAACCAACTGCACATCACACAATATAGAAGAATTATAATAATAAAAGGTCATTAAATTTTGGGAGCAAACTGAACAAATAATATGGCAAACAACTAACGACTGATGAAGCTCAGCAAACTTGACAAGAACGAAAAATGCAAAACTGATCCTCTATCTGTCCATTTTTTCTTTTATTTATATTAGGTAAAAAACCATTTGCATATATACCTACTATATTAACATATGCTATACTGATCTACTTATTTCGAATAATTACCCATTAAAAAGAGATATTGAAAACAAAGTTTTTTTCACAATTTTACATATATTTATACACAGAGAACATATATTTAAACACTCTAAACCTATTAGCTATCATTCAGCAGATATTCACTCTCGAATTCCAAGAAATCATCTGAACACTTTCACAAAATTATTTTCATTAATTTTGTGAAAGTAATTTTTTCATTCAATTAATTTGCTTTTGACATATAATTTACCTTTGATACTCTTTTGTAGCGAATATATCAACAATTCAATAAAATCTGTCAAATATCTTCTTCTAAAGAAATACCTATAATGAATTCATTCCGCAACCGTTAAAAGACAATTTGAATATTGATGAATGCTTCCATCTCTTTTAGGAGTAATTAAGTAAATAATGGAATCTGTATTGTGTGCACAGGGACATCTCTCGGTATGCTTAGAAACACATTCATTCTCATATGAAAGGCCCCTACATAATGGACTCTGTGTCCGTAACCAACATTTCTGTTACGTTCTATTTCTATGATCAGTATTCTGTCATGTCAAACTAAAAAGTGTAGATGGGATGTCACGGTTTTGTCACTATCAGTCAAAATATGGCGTCCGCTGTGTGTAGTGTTTTGGTTCTTCATTAAATTTTGTTTAGGACTAGTTTAGTTCCAAACATTTCGTGTAGTTAGAAAGACAAGAATGTGTTAAGTGTGTTGAAGTGTATTCAGGTTTCAATAACTATTCGTTTTATTCATGTTGAGCATTTATATCGTTCGGTCGACGACGTATCCAGACTTCCAAATAGAAAGTGCAAGATTCTGTGTTGCGAAGGTAATTTATGCATTTAGATGAAACATGAATTGTTATTTTTCCCAGCGAAATATTTTGCACTTGCTTTTTCCAACATACTAAAATTGATTTAGAGAAACACCTTGTGTTACAAATATCTCTGTTCTTAAGGCACACCCTATTTAAATAGAATGCATTCATTAATATTATGTGGGTATTCTTTCAGATACCTACACAGGTTCTAGTGCCATTTAGACCCACATATTAAGTTCATTTATAATCCAAATTGAATAAATATAATGATTTCGAAAGCCAAATCTTATTAAGGCTAAGTTCAAGTTCGATATCTCAAACTATAAATAAAAACATGAAAATGTTGACAAAAGTTGTGGGAGCCGTTTTTCATCTGCCAGCGAATGGGTTTCAATAATTATTTATAATGATTACGAATATCTATGACAAAAGTGATTGGTTTGTGATCGCTTAGATTGTGTTTATTTTTATCATAAAATGAATTACTCATAATTAATCATTGAATCTCCAATGATTATTGCCCACATTAAGTCAATAAATGTTTACTTTTTTGTAAATCCTGTTGTTCAAGAGAACTGAAAATTCATTGAAATAACACTGAGAAATATAGGCATGCCAGTATGAACCAGGTGACTCTTTAAAAAATTCTTGTTTTCTGGTAATAATCGTTGGAAGCATTCATAAGTAAGTACCTAGTCAGTGTAGGAATTAGAATTTTTACTAAGAATTTGAAATATATTTTCTGTTCCTTTCCCAAGTAAATGAAGTACACCTCTTTCAGCATTATCAAGTATGTACTTGGGTGTAATAACTTGTTTTCGTGATTCGTGATGAAAAAAATTCAAAAGTAAGTGAATAATATAAAGGAAATAATGTTTTCGTAATTTAGTAGGAATACCTAGTAGGTTTTTTAGATCGCTTTTTATTTTATTAATTCAATTTTTCAAAGTGAAACTTTCAAAACAACTGCCAATGAAAATGTGAAGAAGTTACCTAAATATGCTTGACATTTATAAAAATGTAGATTATTTCTGTGGATGAATTATTTTCGTTTTTCTTATTGAAGTGCAAATGATAATATGATGAGGAGATTATGTATTTTTCCTTATTTGCAAAATAATTTTTGTTTAAAATATCATTTTTCCACATAAGATCAATTCTGTCAAACTTTCAGAAAGAAGTCGCTATTTTTTTAAAACTTCTCCTCAATAGGTGAAATTTATATACCATCATGTTGTGTTTGTATCACCTACTTATAATTTAGTTCGTTAAAAATCTTTTATTATTTCGAAAATATCAAAAATAGATGGGATCTAAAAATTATTTTTATATTTCAAAAATTTCAGTATTTAAAAATTAATTAGGTGATATTGGTCAGTATATTTTTGATCTTTTTCTTTTCAATGGTTTCTCGAGGTTGCCAAGGATATCGCAGCCTCAGCCGCGTAATAATTTAACTTTTTTAAATGATAATCGACGTTTTTATAGCTTCATTATTTTTAAATTATGGACGTACCGGGGAAATATTTAGCCTTGAGGACTATGAGGTCTATCGAAGCTGTCAATGTTCAATTTAGTTTTAGTTGCCCGAAGAGCCTCAAATTTTATTTAGTCGCTGCTTGACGATGTGAACACAGACATTTTAATCGGTGGTCATAGATACCTAATACATTTTTGAAAACGTTAACAATATTTTGTACCGTCGTAGAGGATTATTTGTTCTTCGAAAGCACGTCTAAATCTTCGAATAGAAAAGTAAAATGAAGGATAAATGTGTATGATCATAGATAATTATTATTGGATATAAGCTCATAAGTGTAATGGAAGGTAAGGCACATATTTTTCTGTGTGAAATTGTTGGAAATTTTATACGTATGTACATATAACGCGATTGCGTTTGCTTTACTATCTAATATTATTCTTTTGATATTGGCAGAGTGATTTTGTAGAGTTTTTTGGATATATACGAGATTCCGACTGTCAGTCAAATGTCGACCATTGAATGAATACGAAGAATGACATCATTCATCAGATAGATGAATTAAAATATGCTCGAAGATTTTAGTGAAGGAAAACTATGAAATCAAGTATTCAGATTCAAGCCTATTGACCTAACGTCCAAGATGTAACAAAATATCAATGAGTTATGTAGAAACATTTTGTATGTTTACGTATTTCATCAACTTTGTTTATGAGAAGATATATTTTTGTGAGAAGATTTTTTCGTATAATGGATTTTGGTTTTCCCCGGGATTTAGACTCGACACGTGACGGAATTTGAAAGGGCTTATTTACATGTCATACTTATCTCACTTCAAGATATTCGCGGCAAATTATCTCAATCTTTGACCTGTTTCCTGGCGCGAGGATTCTTCAATGTTGTTGTGTCTTCGTGTTCCAATCTCACATTCATAAATATGCAATGACGACATCGCAAATTAATAAACTTATTGTTGAAAACAATCTCATAGTCGTGCCCCAGAGATCCATTAGCTATTAATGCAATTTTCGAATTCAAGGACGCTACCGTGATGCTGCATCCTCCCCGATTAATAAAAGATAAACAATGGCTTATTTATGCGAGACGAGAACTTCGTTCGTAGTCGTCTTTTCATGGCCGTTCATGCGTGTAGATTCCACGTCCTCAAATACTCAATGTGGAGTTGTCCGATTTAGATTTTCTGCAAAAAAGATGCTTTCATGTATAAATGCCTTGACTAAGTGGTTGAGTTTGGTAGTTCATAAATGTGAATTATTAAATACGAATAATATTCGACCTAAAAACTTCGAAAAGGTTGAACGTCGAACGTTTATCAATTGTTACTTTCTGTTGTTAGTTTCAATTCTTTTCTCTCGTTTTTCTGTGGAATACCTCAAGGCAGCATATTGGCACCCTTGTTGTTCTTTATGTTCATCTTTGACATAGCTGGTAGAATTACTAGCGATTTCTTGTTCTTTGTGGACGATGTTAAGATCTTTTATGCAGCGAAGATTCCAATCGATTGTCTGCGATTGCAGAATCATTTTTTAACGCACGAAGTCGATCTCGACTTGATGCTATAAAAATAATTTATCGCTTAACCTAAATAGGTATTGCTACTCTAATTTTAATTAAGTAGTTAATTTTAAGTATAACATAAATAATCTCTCTCTAGGAAAACAATCTATTGGATTGATACACCTCAGCTGATCATTGTTTCTGTATTTCTGGTAATTTAAACAACCACGTAGTTAAATTTCATCAGGCGTACTATAACCCTATTTTACGTGCTTTTACACGAAAGTGAATTGTGCATCAGTTTCTCGCAGCTTTGTAGCAGTGCTACAATATTTAAAATCTCTACTGCATCTGCTGATGGTATTAGCATCACTCAACAATTAGCTGATTATCGTTGTCCTATCACTGATTATTTAAATAATCACGTACTTAAATACAATCTGGCGCAGTATAACTTTATTTCACGTGTATTTTAACAAGTTCATGTGAGCAGCTGACGCATATTCCCTTCTCCGCGAAGCAGCTGACGATTGTTTTTAAGCTCAGTATGATGCACGGATACCAACTTGGGGGTTTGCCCCCTAAATTTAGGGATACAAAATGTTTGGTATGGTTATTTTGCGGTCTTAAAATTTTCAGGATTAATCTAAGGGGTATTTTTAAAGTATTCCAAAATATTTCATATCATAATTTAAATGAATAAATTATTTTTGATTTCTATCTTGAATAAAAAATCCATTTCATGATGAAAATATTCAATACTATTTCTTAATGTAAGTTGGTTAATGAAAAATTTTATAATTAGTAAATAAATAATTTAATTTTTGTGTAAAATAATACCGTATAAACTATTGCTAATATTATCATTTCCAAGAATGAAATGAAAAATTTAATAATAATAAAATAATATTTTAATAATATTAAATAATAATAAATATTTAATTATAATTATTATTATTTAATAATATTTCAATTTTTATAATAAAAAACACTTAAGTACCTTATAATTGGAAAATAAAACCTTCATATATATTTTGTCTTCGAATTTCAATTTTAAAAACAATTCTAGGGGATTTTAGAGGTTTTTCAACTTGATTACGGCGGGAAAAGATTCCACGAGCTGGTAACCCTGGTATGACGCCAAGTATTTGTGAAAAAAGTTTCAAGCGGCGTACTATGACTTAAAATTATATTTTTTCTACACGTTTCGCAGCCTCCCGCACCCACCGCTACTCGAGCAGCTGACGGACGGTTTACTTATTAGATCAAGATCAACCAACTGTGTTGATATCAACCGGTTTACTTTTGTATTTGCAACGCTACCTCCAGGTCGAAATGTGATTGTCTCCATTATCCGTCAAGGAATAAATGGTAGAGAATATTGAAATCGGTGCCTACATTTATTGGAAACGTAAAACATTCACTGTTTCGCACTACAAGGTGCTCTTCAGTCACGTCACGTCCAACAAACGAAAGGCCTTTCATGTAAAATGGAGAGTCGACGTGGTGTGTGTGGACTTCTTATTGGACTAGTAATTATAATTTTAGTGCGACTATAAAATCGGGCACAAGGCACCAGACATTATGAAAAAAGTCGTTAAAACTGCCTCGGAGGGCCTCGAGAATCTGCGGCCATTTTGTGTGTTTCTGGCAATGTTATTTGAAGGTCAGTGGAGCAATGTAACTATGCGGCAGTTAAATAAAACAGAAACAACCATCTAATAATATTTAATGGTCAAATTTTTGACTCATTGAAACCGTTGTCGATTTCTTTGGAGTTTACGTTCCGTTTTTATGTGGAAATATTTATTTATGACACCATAAAAATTTCTACGAGAATTCTTCTGGCTGCTTGTCGGTGGAACGCTCGCCGTATATTTTGTTGGCCACAAAGTAACTTATGCATAGAAATATCCAAATATCTAATTTTCCGGTTTGCCAATCTTGCGATTTTGCACGTGTTTTAATTGATCGAAGAATGATCATCAATATAATATCAGGCCGTGTTGTAACGAAACAAAGAATAATTATAGCATTCTGGCATTATTTCGAAGGAATAATAAAAATATAATTTCTGTTTGAAATGTTCCGCATTTTGCAATTCTCCATGTTTTTTGAGTGAGTTCTTGCACCATTATATTCACAATATCGTGTATAACTCCAGAAAATATTCTGGTAAATTGCTGTACTTTTTACTGTGACTCTGTGCTTTGCCATTTTTCTGGGGCCTATTGGGTTTCTTTTTGTCTACCATCAGACGTCATTATAAAGCATTTCACCATCCAAAATGCCCGGCCAAACTTCCCGTTTGTTCCTATAAGAACCAATAAGTGTCTGTTTTCATTAAAACTTGAAATTCGACAGATTTCCAATCTTTTCATAATTATAATTCGTTTTCATCACTGGTTCAGTCATCGTTCTGGAATACTTGATAGTAATCTTATTCGTTCCAATTATTTACAATCGCTATTCAGGTTGTTGATATTCGTTTGATATTTGCTGCTCATTGAGTTCATCTTTTGCTGTCCTACTTCTGTAAGACAATTTGTGTGGCCAATACAGAGTGTCTTCTTCCTCTCGTCCAGTCTTTGGAGGGTCGAAGGGAGCATCAAGTGTCAAAAGTAAAGGGTATTGTTGTATGGATGATTTGATCTTTGGTAAGCCAAAGAATCTGGTATTCTAGAAATTTGTAATTCAATGATGAAAAATCTTTCAAAATAATAATCATTTGGGTTTAATGTGTCTTAAAGGTGACTTTACATACGTAGAGAGAAGGCTCTTCATCTCTAATGTGCATAGTTCTAGCTCCATCTTAACATAATCAGCTAAGAAGTGCAATGATTCTGGGTCCCTGAATTTTTTAGCCCATCGTGTAATTTTACCGAACTTGGAAATTTCGAAAGAATTTTTCTTCCGAGAGCTTACTCTTTCGTTATATAATTTTATCACCTATGCCACCGCATTTATTTTGTCGGTATGGTGTTTTTGTAGATATATGTAATCGTGAGTCCTTCATTTTGAGGAAAAAAGTTGCAGCACGATCGGAATGGCAATCTCAAATGGTGTGCAAAGCATAGCATTCAATGAAGGTGCCATATTCGCTTTGGTATAGTGGAGGGTTTGAATTATTGCTTCTCACTTATGGCAGTGCCATTCTAATTTAACCCTTCTTAAGGACTTTAGATACATAGAGATGGTTCCTCTTATGTCTAATTCTCATAGTTGAATCTGACAGTTTATCATCCACCCCCATTTTACCTCCTATGCACGTGTACGTGTCCTCATAGTTTATAGGTGCCGTGTTTCTGAGATTGTCAATTGATTGATTCTGAGATATAGGTACCACCTCGTGTGGTCTTGAAGATTCCCAACGTTACGAAAGCATTCTCCTTTGGAAATTCAACACTTGCGTTTTTATTATTATATTTATGTGCGACGTTACCGACATCTTGGTTTTCATTAGCTAAATGGATTCGGTTTCTTCGGGCGTTTTTCTCGCCCTCCCTGCAAATAGGATAATCAAAGAGATGCTGTACTTAGAAAGTGACTCACGTGCCTCTGCGTTATACGCACTTGAAGCTCGTCTTCTTAGGTCGTTTATCGGAGGCGTTAATTTCCGCTTCGTCTCGTGAATATCTAAATTTAACTTGACGAAAACGTGATCAGTTCCTGTCTTCGACGTCCCCGTTATTCCGTCGAGAACATTCATTATTAACTGTTACGTTGAGGTCGTGGCGGTCTAAGTAGGCGTCGGCCCATGAAAATTGGCCGACGCCTGGCTCGTATTTAAATGGTCAAAAATTCGATTAGTTAGCTCCTTGCTTCATATTCATTCAAGTTTGAGGGTTGGAATAGGAGATCTATGTTTCTGCTAATATGTATTCCTAATACAAATAGCTCATAGTTTTTTTATTCCTTTTCGACTTTTAAGATGTGTACTCGACCCATTATATCTTTTTATTATAACCAGAAGAATAGAAAATAAGAAACATGAAACTACTACTAGCCAATCGGGCTCGAAGAACCAAAATGTTAGCACATGTATGAGAAACAGTGGACTGTACTTGTAAATTTGAAAATGGCTAACATTAGGAACAGTATCAAAACCTCTTTTGACACTCACCTTCGATATTTTCTCCGCTTATTCTTCCTGGGTATCCTCTTCTGCTTGGCCTCACCACCCAGAACGCCATAGTTAAAAAAAGTCGAAATAGAAGTCAAATACGAAAAAGTTAGTAATTGAAAACGAACTCTTATATTTCACCAGTACCGTCACGGTCGCATCCTTGGCTCTCACCTTCTCACGAATGAATATTACCGGCGGCGCCAGGGTTACCAAATCGTGGAATCTTTTCCCCCCGTAATCAAGTTGAAAAACCCCTAAGATCCCCTATAATTGTTTTAAAATTAAAATTCAAAGAAAAAATATATATTTAGGTTTTATTTTGCAACTACAAGGTACTTTTAAGTGTTTTTTATTATAATTCAATTCTTCATTTCATTTCTGGAAATGAGAATATTGGGAATAGTTTATAGGGTATTATTTTACACAAAAATTTAAGTATTTATTTACTAATTATAAAATTTTTCATTAATCAACCCACATTAAGAAATAATATTGAATATTGTCATCATGAAATGGATTTTTTTATTCAAGATACAAATAAAAATCAATTTTTGTTATTTAAATTATGATGTGAAATATTTTGGCTTACTTTAAAAAAACCCCTAGGATTACCCCTGAAAATTTAAAGCCCCCAAAAAAACCGCACCAAACATTTTGTCCCTCTAAATTTATGGGGAAAGCCCCCAATTTGACCGGCGCACATCTTCTGCGCTAAGTGCCTTATTCGGATTTTGATGCATATACTAATAATAATATGAGAAAAAAGAAAAGGAAACTTTAATTGTTAAATTTGAAATGCTGAAAGTTGTGCTATCACCTATTGAAACACATTATGAAAAATAGTCTTCCAATATAATTTTATCGCCCTGAAAATAAATGAAAGAGTTAAAATTATTCTTACAAGAATTATACCTAAAGATAAAGTTGATCCGTCAACAACACGATATTTTATAAATTTTTGACGTAATTTGGTGCGAAACTCTTGTTTTGAAAACTAAGAAGAATTCAAATATTTTCAAATGAAACAATTATAAATAGAATCGAAGCTGATAAAAATCCATTGTCAGTATGTACTTCATCTTGTTGATTAACTATGACAATTGAAATGGACTAAAATGTGTCAATTGAAATGTGTCAATTTTTCAATTGGATAATATTTCTTGATATAATTATTTGGGCATAATTCAAGTACTAATTGATTGGTCTTATTATTGTTGAAAATATATTGCTATATTTTAAATAAAAATGTGTCGGTACGTGTCATGTCGAAGGTAAAAGTTTATCTCTACGGTAGGTGGAACATTTATAACGTAACCCTCGTATTCGTGTGAATTATATTTGAGATATAAATAGCGACTCAAAAGATTTTATCAAATGCATTATCTCTGAAGATTTTAAACTCCACACACATAGTTTACATCTGTACACGAACGAAACAGATTAATCGAAATTCCGTTAGCATTTCTTACCGTTCAAATTTCAATAAAATGCCCGTTAAAAATCACGCCTAGTAAAATATCCATAAACTTTCGCTTTTTCGTTTCAACCTCGTCGGGAATGTAAAAATCTCGTTCTTCTTGTCCGTGAGAGCGTCTTTTCTCCATCGAGAGAGATCTTTATCTCTTCAGGAAATGTCGGAATAATGAAATATTCGACATTGACAAATAATAGAAGTGAAACTAAACATTTGTAATTCGTACGGAACCCATGAGGAAGTTGCGCGTTTCCGACCGTGCTTCTATTTTTGCATCGCGTCCTTTCCGAAAGTACGAGGGTGGTCCAACAAACGTTCGGCCTCAAAATTTAAAAAAAATAAATATGGTTGTATATAAACTCATTGTGGCACATTTAATGCTCTAAAAGGTGAAAAATTGTAAATACATTGATCTGGATTACTTAGTTTGATATTGAAAGAAGTCTTGTTCGAAAAACGAATTTTTAAACAAAATAATAAAATATGATTTTATGTATATATTGTTGTATTTGTCCATTTATTTACTATCCATGCGATACAGGTATTATAAGATTTGTAATCCAGAACATGACAATGATTCATATCCATCCAGATTACAACTTTTATAAAGTAAATAAACTGTACTGTATATCTTATTTCATTGAGATAGAAGATAGGAGATGAGAAAACTTTTCCCGTGATAATATTTGGGTATGAATTGTTTTAAGTGCATATGTACCTTCGAGTTCCAAAACCAAAGTTCGAGAAACTATAATCAAATATAGCCGTACGAAAATTACAGAGATTGTTTCAAGAATGGAACATTATGTGATATAAAGGTTATACAAATGTTCAACGTATCAAATGTTGTTGCGCAATTATACATTTTGGTAATTTGTGATGATCAAGACATTAAATTTAATCTTCTAAAACATTAGAAATAGTTGAGAATACTGATAATTTATGAGAAGTTACGTACCTAATTCGTTCAACCTTTATAATTATATTGAACGAATAAAATATCTACCTGAAATATCAGGAATAGCATTTCAGAACATCTGATAATGCTACATGAGTGGTCGTAAAAACAATAATATTGAACATCCCTCGTATTATTTCCTCGAGTAAATAAAAATAAATCCAAAACATCCTTCTTATCTGTGTACCGATCTTTACAAGTAATTCATTACTGTGTTCTTTTTGTTGGATTACTAACAAGGACGTTTCTTTAATGCGCAAAATTAGTGCTTATCTGATAACCAGTGGTCGTCGAAATAGTAATATTGGACCCTATACTGTCTGGACATCCCTCGTATCATTCACTCGAGTAAATAGAAATGAATTCAAAACGACTGAAATATCGTTCTAATTTGTGTGCCGATCTTCACAAGCAATTGATTTCTTTGTTCTTTTCGTTCGATCAATAACAAGAAAATTTTTGTAATGCACAAAATTAGTCCTTATCTGATAACAAATGGTCATCAAAATAGTACTATTGGACCCTATAGTGTTTGGACATCCCTCGTATCATTCACTCGAGTAAATAGAAATCAATTCGAAACTGCTGAAACATCGTTTTTATCTGTGTACCGATCTGTACAAGCAATTCGTTTCTATGTTCTTTCCTTTCGATTGATAAACAACGATGTTTCTGTAATGTGCAAAATCTGCTAACAAGTGTTTGTCAAAATTATAATATTTGACCCTATACTGTTTGGACATCCCTCGTATCATTCACTCGAGTAAATAAAAATGATGAATTGTTTCAAAACTGTTAAAATTTCTTATCTCTGTATCGATCTTTACAAGTAATTCATTTCTGTGTTGTTTTCGTTCGATTGATTACAAGAACGTTTCTGTAATGCTTAAAATTAGTCCTCATCTGATAACGAGTGGTCGTCAAATTAGTAATATTGGATCCTATACTGATTGGACATCCCTCATATCATTCACTCTATTAAATAGAAATAAATTCAAACAGGTTGATACATCGTTCTTATCTATGTACCGATCTTCGCAAGTAATTCATTTCTGTGTTCTTTTCTTTCGATTGATAACGAGGACGTTTCTGTTATGCGCAAAATATGGTCTTATCTGATAACGGGAAAATTATCTAGCGATTGGACGAGGACAATGGTTCGCGTAGCGATATCCGTGGAATGCATTGTAATGTGAAGTGGATATTTTGGTATGCTCAAAGAGATTATTCGGTATGACGTTTGGAAAAGTTGGAATTTTTGTGTTGCTAGATTTGTTTACTAGAAAAGTCGTGTTCTGGAACCTTTCGTACATTTATTTCGTACAGTTATTGCATCCATCATTGAAAATGAAAGGCAAATTCGATGTTAATTTTAATTTCTCGAGAGTATACAAAAGATCATGAGATGACGTTGATTCGTGTGAAATATTTATATACGCCTCAAACTGACGGAACAAGCGTCATAATTTTAGTTTTATGAGAGTGTTCTCTATAAAATTACGTTCGCAGGTGTAAAAACCTATTGCATTCATAAAAAAAGGAACATGCGTCGTTACTTCTGATTTCACGGTATCTCGTCAGTGTTAAATTACGAAAACATCCGCTGGCTAAATATTATTACTATAGCTAGTAATTAGAAAGCTTGTAGCTTCGAATGTTATTACATCGAATGATTAGGGATGGATTTATTCAAAGGCACATGGATACAAATCGCTTGAATAACATAAATAAGTGTCAAGCATTCGGCCGCAAAATTCGCAAAGAGTACTACCGAATTTATCTTAAGGGGCTGTTCTAGCATTACGGAAACAGATTTATTTCAATCAATTACACCCGCATCCCCTTTTCAGTAAAAATGGGCAAAGTTCTTACCCTCTTTAACATATTTACGTAAACATTGGTATGTTCGTTTTTCTCATGATGTATTCTATTTTTTCTCAATTCATGAACACCAGTTTCTTTGTCAGTAATCTTTATGATGGGGTGTTGCGGTCGATGTGTAGTCCGGTCAAAATAGACATTTGAAATAACAGAAATTCCCGGAAAGCCAAATATTGATGGAGAGCTGGGGTTTACCATTACAAATAAAGTTTTAAAAATCCCCATCGATCCTATGTGCTCTACAAAAGTTATTCGGGGTCGAATTTTGAGGTTTTTTGGATTTTTCTCGAAAACGATAAGTTTTCTCAAGAAAAACCTCAAACCAAAGTTGTAGATCTTAAAATTCCCTACAAAAATGGTCGTATGATTTTTTCCCTAAGAGTTACCATGCGTGAGATATCTAAGAGTCACATTATACATGATATGCACACATTTCCACGCCACCTGTGAGGTAGTACTCGGCGCGTATTTTTTAACGTGGTTTTCCCTGTGGGTCTGCTACAGTCATGACAATTTTGGGATAATTTAAGGGAACAATGCCCCACACGCTCTGAATATTACCTTATTATTGATATTGCTATTGATTATTGGGTTAACTATTGTTTTGATTTTTTTAGATATTTCAATCAGTTTCATGGTCTTGAAAGTCTACTTCAACCGTCATGTCTTCTTCGATTTCTTCTTCTTCCTCTTCCTCTTGTTGGATATTCATGAATTTTTCAGAGGTGGCTGAGTCATTGGTCCCTTCATTAAAATCACAGGGATATTCTTCTATTGTACTCAACTGGACATTTGAGCAAGACTGACCTTGGCAATTGGTACACGCTGGAGAACGCAGCAACCCGACTTTTTTACAGCCATATTACAACCTTTTTTGCAACTGCAAAAAGTAGTGTTAAAGAGTTTTTATGGAGCAAGGCGAGTAAAGTTTTAATCGAGTCCAGAGTATTATCTATCAATTTCCAACCCCAGTCTTCTGGGTTTAGTTTATTGCCTAGCCATGTTTGAACTTGATAGTATACTCGATACAAGTGTTGAATAGCAGACGCCGATGTTTGAGGAAGACATGATAGTTGCACTTGTTTCTTGTTTCGCGTATATTTTACAAAAGTTAAGTATCGGTATTTATCAATGCAAGTAATTTTTTTGGAGCTCCATGAACCTCAAGAAGAAAGCGAATTCCTTCCGTAATTATTGTTTGAGCTGTGGAATCAATTTCTGTAAATACTTTAGCGCAGTCAGTCAAATATTTTTTTTCGAATAATTTTAATACTGACGTTTTGCCCATTCTGTACATTGCTGACGAAGAATCGCAGCCGGTTTTGTTGAGGTTTTTTTTCAGTATAAAACTTACCGTTTTCGCAAATATCCAAAAACCTCAAATTTTGATCTTTGACCCCGAATAACTTTTGTAGCACACAAAGAATTGATGGGGATTTTCAAAACTTTATTTGTAATAAGTCCTAGCTGGAAATTTTTGTTATTTGACCACTATTTTTATGTCTAAATTGAACGGTCTAGTAATGTCTATTTTGATCAGAGATTTTGACAGAACAGCGCAATCAGATATTTTAATCAACTTCTTTCTGTTGGCTACATATGACTAAGTAGTAGATAATAATTTAATTTCAGTTTGTTTCATTCGTTTTTTGTTAATTACTAATTCAATTAATTTTGATTTTATTTTCGTTGAATTCATCAACTTCATATTTCATTAACTTCCATTGACTAGATGTGGCTTAGTAATAGAGGATATTTTATTTTTAGTTTGTTTCATTTGGTATATAAATTAATTTCAATTAATTTTAATTTTCGTTTGTTGTATATATTATATGGTTAAACTTCTGCCATTTGTAATCCTGTATATAAGGCAATTACAATAAACTTATTATTATTATATTCGCTTACAAACATTTCATTTTCAATTATTTATTATTATGTGTACTCAATTTGTTATTTTTTCCATGTAATTGGATGTATTGTATATCTGTTGGGCATAAATATATTATTATTATAAGTTATCATTCTAGAAATAAGACAATAGGATTAGGAATTATGACATGGTGTGATCAAAAATAAGGAAAGCAAGACCCCCGAGCAACAATATTAAATTTATAGCTCCCTATTTTATTTGCAAGTTGCCTTGAAAGTGTCCTTCATCTAATTCACCCTGAATGAGCATTATATCCAGGCAAAGTCGAGCACACAGGAAGCAAAACGTAATTTCGGAGATAAACTTCGATAATTAATTCAGTGGAATATTTAATTTATAGGTACCTATTTTTTTCTGCAAGTTGCCATGACGGTCTCCTTCATCTAATTCATCCTGAATGAGCAAACGGTAAATCATATTTGACTTTCAAGAATTTTTTATGGCATATAATCATGGAGGGAAAAAATCTTAATTATTTTAGTAATAATAATAATTAACAAACCTTAAATATTCGTTCTGATAAGAGAAAGATCTTGGTGTAATCTTCGACCAGAAGCTTTCCTTTGTCCCACACATCACCCAACTTATTTCATCTGCTGCGAAAATATATGGATTCGTTATACGTAATGGCGAATATTTTAATAATTCCTCATCATTCATAGGACTATTTAATACCCTAATCCAGTGGTTTCCAACCTTTACGCTACTACGCCTCCCCGAAAGAAAACATTTTTTGTACGCCTCCCCATTTTATTATTATTTTAATATACATGTATATATACATATACATTATATATGTATATATGATAAAATAGTAAACATGTTTCAAATAGTAAATACTTTATTACAACAAAACTAGAACTTTAATTCACACACACTAGGTAGTTATGTATCATAAATAAGATTTTGATTTTTTATGCGAATGTTAAACATCTACGACATCAAAAGTTAATGAGAGGATTGTTGCTGTTTATTGGCACAAAGTTAATCAAATCTTGGAGCTAGTGTGGACAGTGCTACTCGTATCTCCTTTTCTACTACTAATCTGCTTCGATATTTGGTTTTCATTGCTGCCATTGCCAAAAATCCTGTTTCACACAAATAACTTGTTACGAACGGTAGAAGCACTAGCATTGCTTTGTCATGCAAAACTTTATACTCTTCACTGAGATTCATCCAAAACTGAATTATTGTTTCGTTTTGAATCTTTTATTTTAGTGTGCTATCGCATGACAATTCTATAAATTTTTCTGTTTCGATGGTTGTCAGCCTGAATTTGTCATCTTTATTGTCTATTATAAATGGATTCTGAACCCACAAAAACTTTGAGAAATCAAGATCTTTGAAATAATTTTAAAAATGCAGCTCTAAACCATTCAATTGTTCAATAAAAAGATTTTTGCTTGCTTCAAAATTGGCTGTGGCCCAAAAATCTTTCAAAATTGAAAACATATCCAACTCATTCTTTTTCAAATTTGATTTCCATAATTTCAACTTTTTAATGAATGCGTTAACTTTATCTTTTCGAACAAGTGGGTGCATTTGTGTTCCCTGCATTGTTTTATTCAAACTGCTCAATTTTCCAAAAATTTTCACCATATAAGCAATTTGAACAATAAAATTAAAACTCCATCTTGAGGCTATTCAGAGAAGGTTATTGAAATTCTTAGTTTGGAGGTAGGATAAAGTTTATCCACAAAGAGGAGTCAATCATAACGAATTATTTAGTCGATTTAATTTAATCTCATTGCAGAGCAGGAGAGAAACTTTATCACTCAAATTTTTGTACAAATTACAGCACAATAGTATTGATTATCCTCCTCTCTTGTCCGATTTGAAATTTCGTGTTCCTTGGCAAAATTCTCGTTATACAGAATTATTCCACCTATAGACTCCGAGGACCAACTCCCTAATACAATCCCCCATTTGGTTTATGGAGTCTACATTCAATAGAGTTGCCAAAAATTGTGACATTCACTTTGACTCCATAGAATTTATTATCTGGAGTTATGTGAACAATGAAAATTGACTAAAATGAATTGATTCAGATTGGGTTCTTTGTAATATTTCATTGAATGCTATAATGTAGTTTAAGTTACTATTTCTTTATATTATATTCAGCTCTTTGTTTTATCCTTTTCATTTCAATTATTTAGTTATGTATTCAACATTTTTATTAGTTTCTGTAGTTGGATGTTACACATTTTGAGAATAAAAAACTTATTATTATTATTATTATTTTAGCTCATGCATGAAAATTAGACGACTTTCAATGCTTTTCATAAGTTTTCAGTTTTCATATCGTTTTTCAGTTTTTTCAAAATGAATATTTTTATCGCCACTATCATCCCCCTATGCCCCGTTCTATTCTTTCGTACAATAGTGATGAAATGCCAGCATACTGTGTATTTTCATTTCTATTGATCCGTCTGTTGAGCAAAATATTAACGAGTATGGGCCTTTGAAAGATTCATTCTCCCGCCACTATTGAAGTATCTGCCACAAAATCGCTCGATTCCCAAGAATATAGAGTTTCTATAAATAACTGACAGGTCATAGACGAATGTAATGCGGCTGTATTGTTCGCAACACAAACACACATGGATCGATGATTGTTGAATTCCTAGTTTACAAGATGGAGGGCGATTACCTCATGCTAATTGGCTGCGAAAGTGAAAGGAGATTTTTATCGACGTTCGCATGTTTCAATTAAAATCCACATATTATATGTTCTGGGTCATTGAAAATTATACGAAGGAGACTTATGGCTGCAAGGTTTATGATGTGGTCGTACGGAATTTTTACCGCATCGTGAGTGTACACTGACTGGTTCTATTTATATTTTATACCATCACAAGTTGTTGTATCTTCATATGAGGATAAAATTCGTCTAATTGTGACGTCAACTTCACACTTTGTTGAGAAGCAAAATTTTCGATGTTCTCCGTATTAGAAACACTGAAAGTGGAAGTGTACAATGCAGTTACTAAATACTACTCCTTGTGGAAGCACTTATTGCGTTAAAAAACCTTTCAGGTACGTGAAATATTCATCGAAAGGTTTCGTGTGGAATTATAAAACGGTCATGTTTATTTCACCTTAAATAAATTCACTTCCAATACAGGAGGGATGCTTGGAAAGGTCTGGGGACTGAGCTGTAATTAAATTACGTACAGCCAGACGTATGTCATTGGTGCCAGACAATTCTTAACATTTTTATGCAACTATCTGGTGCAGTATTGTTCAGTCTGATAGCTATTTAGCGAAGTTTTTGTAACTATGGAAGAAGAAGTAAAATTCCAAAGAGCGATTATGTTTTTTTGTGGAAAAAAGATGTAGAAGCATTAGAAATTATTCAAGGTCTGCAAGGAGTACTTAGTGAAAACAGAATCTGAAGGTACTGTTTATTAGTGGATCAATCGTTTCAAAACCAGTACATCAGCAGAAGACCATCCAGTAGGCGCTCAGACAAGTCGGTAAATGAAAGAAATAAAAGTTCATGAAAGAAACGTCGAAGACCTTCTGGGGAGAAGATCATTTTCAATGTAGGGTGCACCTACGAATAGTTAACACGATAAGTCTATGATCATACATAAAAACAAGCATTTTTTCAGTAGGCATTCAAATATAAATAACACTAGAAGAATGCATCCATTTATTTTTCCGATTCATTCTCTGTCTAACTGCAAAAGGACCGATGTAACATATATACATTAAACTGTTTAACAGTTTACCAGTAAACATATAAAAGTTGTATTGTCATTCATCTTTCGGGAAGTCTCTTTATCGTTTTCTTGTACAGCTTAAGCCTTACAATATTGAAGAATTTTATGGTTCATGTAGTGACCATGTAGTCAATATTTGAAATTTTTTTCCTTTTCTTGTTTTGTTTTGGAATGACCTATTTTCCTTTATACTCTGTATATTTGGAAAATCAATAAATTATTATTATTATCTGGAATAATTCCGGCCTTTCCAAGGTTTTAGCGCGCTTGGTGCCCAGGCTATTGAGATTAAAAGAGAAACTCAATAGGTCTGATACTTGTCGTCAACTTCAAGAGCTGTTAGCGCATTCTGCCCCTGAATTTTGGAAACGGACCATCTACTCAGTGAGCGTTCAAGCACTTCGGCAAATAAAAGAAATATCACTGCCGTCGAATACCTTCTGGAAGAGAACCGACCAATTACTATTCGTCAAAGTAGGGTACGTCTAGGAATTGCTCCACGGCAAGTTTATGTCTTCTTGTCTAATTGTTGGGTTGTTACCAAGGTTTCTATTAACGGGATACCAAGGTTGTTGCGAGAGCAGTTAGGCCGATACAGTGCTGAAGTTTGGCAAGAATTAATAAAAGCCAGTGCGGAAACGTGAATTACTCATTACAATCCTTCGAAAGTTAATCCAAAGAATGGCGCAAACCACGAGAAAAGTCTCCACATCAGTTACGTCTGTTGAAAAGGTAATACTTACTGTATTCTAGCATTGCGAGGGGATTATTTCTGTACATTATCTGGCGAAGGGTGCTAACATTAACGCACAGTTATTATTTCAACGTCCACCTTCTCAAACATTTTTCATACTTCGTTTTACAAGTGACTTATAGCGTTTTATTTCTTCTTGGGTTTATGAAGTCTTATCAGCTAGTAGTGTTTCTCGATATTTATAAGGCTGATAGAGGTTTTTGGCCGTCCTGTTGATTACCTTCAAGTTATACGATAATAATTAACACAGCTACTGAGTTCATCATAATTATAGAAGCAATGCATCATATTTCTTCATTTCTCCTTAAACGAATAATTTTCATTTTAATATCCATTCTAAAACACAATAGATATACGTCTATTTTCAATAATTATATAAACACATTTTTCAACCATTCACGTTGGAACTTCAGTTTCATTTTGCGTCATGCGTACTGAGTTCACAAGACAAAAAATCTATAATAACTTGAATATAATTTTTAGTTATTATTGTCGGTTTTGTAATGTTCAGATTCTCTAGTTATCATTTTCTAAAATTCCCAATGTTCGTCTTTTCACCTCGCGCCATCTACCGGAACTATCAAATCGGAACGGTAGACAGGGTCGGACGATGTGCCGGGTACACAGTCCGATCCAAGTTTGCGTCAAGGTTTTACGTAAAAACTGACGGTCGATGACTGACGCTAATGTGATTATGCATTTAATCGATATCGAATTAGCTCGGAAATTTAACGTAAACGTCGAGGTCTCGAAAACCGGAGGAATTAGAATAAACTAGGTACCGATTACGTTCGGACACAAAAGGAAATTGTCAATTTCCCGTTGTCGTTTATACCGAAAAACCTCTAGAGTGACGAGGTTCCCTTGTTGAAATATGGAGAATGGTTTTTGTGTTCGTCAACGTTACTTAATTTTTTGTCTGTCTGGAAAAATAAGTTCGGCTTTAGAAGCAGAACTGGAACACTGAGGACGAATTTCATTGGTTTTTTTTAATACCTGAAATGTTGAGTTTTCTCTGAAGTAGTGGAAAATAAAAAAAGAAAGTTCATCTCGAAAATTTTTATAAAAATGGATTTAGTGTTGAAACTCTTTTCAATGCCAACTCCATACTCGCCAATAACTTTTCAGATTTTTATTACTATTTGATATAGCCGAGAGGTACAAAAAATTGGAAAAAATTTGGTTTTATTCTTCAAAACAGTGCTTTGAAAGTAATTGGTATAACAAAATTTTGACGAACGTTTTACATAATTCAATAGTTATTTCGTATATATAAATTTTATATTAATTTATGCCATAGGTCCCTCCATATTTTCCTAGAAGGAGCTTAATTCAATTAAGGTTTTGTTCTCATAATCAGTACGAGATTTTTATGAAAAATTTTGTTTCGCAGTTTTTTCTACAATTTCCTACCGTATTCTCGTTTTTATTGGATAAAAATAAAAGTTTGTAAGTTTGAATATTGTATCAATAATTTTACACAAAAACACCTCAAATTGCCAAATACTTAGTGTTCACGATGAGTAAGTTGTTTCTAAATGAGCTTATGTGAATGAGTCTGCCACTTTTCTTCGTAACATATATAACGAGTATATTCGATACATTTCAAATTTCAATTCAGAAAACCCTGAACGTAGCCGTTGAATAATTGCCCACGTTCTTTCACCATACATGTGGGTGAAATACGACCTTAATTAAGGGTGTTTTACGTGATAACTCTGATGGTAATCGAAAGCAACAAGTTCGACATATACGCATATGGTAATACGAGTATGTAATGAAACAGCCCGTTTCCGCCGGTAAAGCCATAAATGCCGGATAACCTACACGATCGAGATTCGTTTCGCATCGAAGTACGACCGTGGGTGGATACCATTATCCACGGCCTACCGCGAATTGCGTGCACGGAGACATCTGAACGAAGCTCCAACATTTACACATTTTACACACATTCAAACGTTACACATTTTACGCAACGTAACTTGCTCCGCAATACACGCATTCCGCGATTATTACAGATCAATCGGTCCGCAATTTCGGCGTCTTGTTTTAATTGATCTAGCACTCCGCATATTTCGACCTTGTTATTGCAAGGCATTCTTGATTATGTCGATGTGTTGGAATGGTTTACATCGGTGTCTCCGTTCTGACAGCTCGAATACAAAATGGGTGTTAGAGCACGCATAATTGAACTCGATTAAAGTTGGCTTTGAATGTGGTACTCGTCAAGAAGTCGTTGAATTCGACATATAATAGTAAGAGTTTATTATGTTATGGACTTACGTTGGAATTACGAAACGAAGCAAATAAACGACATGATATATCAAAGAAATTGCGAAATTGTAAAATAAAGGGCTGTACTCGAAGGCATGATCTATTGTAACTTTAACGGCAAACAAGAATAGGCTAATTCGGAAAAAGACAGTCTAAACTTCCATTTTTTTATACTATGGATAGAAGTTATTGGGTACCTCGGAGCATAAGAGAATCCTATTGTAATTTACTTGTTGTTTGACTAAAAAATTCAATAAAAATATTTTTCTATTTAATTGTTGACAATAATGTTTAAAATATATCGATAACGTCGCTTATAAATCGTGGATATTATTGTATAACCATATTTTCAATTTTCAGAGATAGATTCGAAATTTTCAATCAAACCAATCAATCACAGTCGTTCACAATGATTCGTTCTTTTGAATGATTAGATTAATATGGTTTGGAATATTTGATTCTAAGGTCAGTTATTCAAGTCGAACACTGCTTACTACGAAGGTTGCAAGTTGAAAATATTTCATTTGATATCAAGGTCATCATTAAGAAGTTTACAATATACATAAAATAAGTATTGAAAATAAATTTGTACCGCAAATAATAAAATACATGATCAAAATCAACAATAACTATGTTGGAGATTAAGCAAAAACTATATTCGTTATAATTGTTTATGTTCAACATTCCTAGAAATGAGTCAGTGATACTTCTCACGCTCTCCCTAATTTATATTATTGTATATGAATATCTGTCATCAGCAGTTTTAGTATGTACCACCGAAACACTTGAATTTCGGAACTTGAGACTGTTGATATTATATTCTTTATATTTAGTCTTATTAGATTCTTCGACTGAACAATACACCATATTACGGCAGTTAAATAAATGATTTCATGAAGAGACGATCACCGTGTTTCACTTAGATCCGCCATACCTTCCAACAAACTACAAAGTAATTGTACACTAAATAATACAAAAACATATCTTTAGAGAATACTTGAAGTTAAATATAAGGCTAAATCCCAATAAAACGCTTCAATAAGCATTATAAATAGATTAATTTACACTATGTGGGCTGTCTTTCCCGCAACCATTTTAAATCCTATTCGTGTTCTTTAATCTCGTTCACGTGAACGATACATTCATGGCGTATCGAAAATATTCAGTATTCATCACCGAATCGTTCCTGAACTATACATAGGTATGTAGTGAATACGATGCGATCATAAATGTGGAACATATTCGCGATATCAGTGGAGATGCACAGTTTGTCTCCCATTTTGGTAACTTTTTCGTCGCGCGACAAAAGATGCTTTCGCATGGCGAGTCGTACGGAAGCCTAGAGCGTATAGATATTCTTTGGATATTGGAGCACTAACAGAATGTGATAGAAAGTAAACTGGCCAAAATATTTAGATAAGCTGGCATTTTATTACGTATTTATGTAACAAGTATTTAGTTGTATCGCGAGATGATATTGAACTACAATTAACGGTTACATGAAAAAAAACAATAAAAGAAATACGTATATGAAACATAAAAATAATTATGGCTCATCGACTCATTTGATATCTATGTCTTAAATTTGATGATCGCTATAATGGTTTCGAAAGAGGTTAATATTATGTTTATGTGATTAGACAACCTACATTACGTGATATATTTAGTTTGGTAATATATTTTCACAAGCAGCTTACTATACGTATTTATAAGTAAACCTTTCTAATTTCAAAATATGAGAACCCATTTTAAGTTGAGTCTCGTCTAGAGTGTTATATTTCGTGATTTACATTGTATTATTCTTCTGTCTTATATTACATTTCTTTTTCAATGTATGTGCAGACCATTGTCTTTTTATTGGTTTGATTTTGCTCAACTTCTGTTAACTTGGATTTTGTGTCCTATGCATTCGATTCTCTTACGACCTTTTTCTATATTCCTACCATACTTCGGTGATAATTTTCTATAACATTTATTTTCGGTTTTCAAAAGTTTTAGCATACGTAAATGTAACATACGTCGAGCTTGCACTTGAGATATACTCTGTTAATTTTGACGAGGCCATTGAAATAAATAAATACACTCACTCTTCACATGATTAGTAAATTGTTCAGAATCCTCAAACTAAACGTTCATCTTTTGCAATCCAAGAAAATGGAAATTTGGAAATCCAAGATCTAATCCTAGCTAATCCTGGAAATCTAAGAACTTATACATTGTTGTGATAGGTCCAAGAATAGGATAAATTATCAAATCAATAACTAACTACATATGTCAACTTATTTTCACTTATGTAAAATGGAAACTATAACGTCTGTAATATTCTAAATTCAATATAGAAATAGTGGTCAAATTCAAATATATATATCGCTGCCCTGATTAGCAAACTTCTTAACTCCACTTTTAAACTCTTGAAAAACTCTTAACTCCATGAAGAATATTCTTGTTATTAAAAAATGTTTCTTTTTCTTTAAAAACGTTAGAACTGGATAAAAAATATAAATTTATGATATTTTAAAGAAAATTTAGGATTATATAAATTTATACAACAGTTTTTATGAGATCCTGAAAAGTTGGGTGTTTTGGAGTTAAGAGATTTGCTTATTAGGGTACCGATATAGGAAGTCCAATCCATATATGTGTAAGTGCAACAAAGACACACCTCTATATATCCTATCTTTATCTCCTAGTGGCACTTTTTATTGTGACAGGTAGCCTCTTGGAAACGAATAACGCATAGATGTGCATATTTTGTTCGTATGCTATGAAATGTACTCTTTTATGTTCAACATCCAGTATATGGCGTGATATTTCGGTGTGTTTCCATGAAGTTCATTCGATTAATATCGCCGAAAAGCGATCCGAATTTAATGAATTTTTTCGTAATTACTAGTAATAACCCCATTTTTTCTGTTGGCTTTCATGTCGAACTGTCAAATTGTATAGGTTGGACGCGTGTTTCGTTGACAGTCGCACCTTCTCCTTGGTAAGATACTGTTAACGAGGTTTTTTGTTGCGCTCACATTTGAATATCCGGTTTTCTAATAGCACAAGGCGGCATTCTTATAATGTTATTTTTTACAGGGTGTTCAGAGGATCACGACGTTGGTCACATGGAGCTGTAACGGGAATTTGGTAAGACTAAGTTATTTATTAATGTTTGATAGAGTTCGCTATGATAATTATTTAGGTGTGGTGCTCTGACGTGTAACGACGGTTCTTGAGGAACACCGTCGGTGTTCCAGAAGAACCGAAGTAGTGTTGGTTTTCAAAAATTGAAGCCTACAAATTTTCTGTCAGAAATACAGCACTAATTAGCCTTTAGCCATAATTACAACGAATAAAAAAGGTGTTGGTACTATATAGTCCGAAAATTTTCAAATTCGTCTTAGTTATTTATACTAACGGAGTACTTTTTGACAATTATCGAAGGATAGGGGGCCGTTCAAGTCTTTGATCTGCTCATTGCTGATGACATTCTGAACCTATTGTTATATTACAAGAATTATAACTGCTTCTCATGATAAAAAAAGAATTGAAAGTCAAAAATGCAAAAAATACATTAAAAGAAAAATTCATATACCAATTTTTACGTGGGCATGAAAGGTAAAGACAAGAGGATGAATAATCGTCATAAATCTGCTTTCGTGAGCAGAAGGACTTGAAGGTCGCTTAACAAAGAGATAATAACGCCATAAATCATGCTTGCTAAGTATTTTATAATAATAATAATATATCACGTGTACCACGAATGTCCCTCACCATGTGAAATTGTCTGAAATGTTTAATATTTCTGAGGTAAACACTTGATCTTTTGCTTTACACTTTATTGACTACATAGCATGACGCGTTTCGTCGTTACAAACGACTTCTTCAGGTGCTAACACGGATGAAAGAGAAACAATTCGAGTGAATTTTAATTTATATTCAATTATAATGGATTTACATCAAGTAATCGCCAACACTATTAAATAAATAAATAAGAAAAAAGTAATTTTTTTTCTCCTCTTTTCAAATATAGTTGTATATATTATTGTGAATATAAACTCAACCAATATTTTTGTTCGAGGGCTGAATGGAAGATCAAAACTGAATTCAGTCTTTTTGTGAGCATTCTTTCTAGTTGTAATTATTGTATCAATTGAATGAATGTAATTTCACAATGTAGGGAATGTTTGCAATAAATTTTATTATTTTTATTTTATTATATTAACACGTATTCATGTCGCATAGATCTTGCATGACTAACCTTGTAACGTTCTCACAATTTGTGTTAAAGAATCTTGATGTAAGGAGTCGGGTAGATGTTGTACTCGTAAAGGGTGTTTTTTTAGAGGTATAGAACTTTAATCTGCAATAAAACAACGATGGATCATTGGATTCATTCATCAAAAGAAATTTTTTTCATTCGAAAGATAATCTTGTGGCATTACATTTTAAATATGATTTCTGGCATATGACCGCCATGGCTGGCTCGGATGTAGTCCAATCTGGACGTCCAATTTTCGATGACTTTTTCCAACATTTGTGGCCGTATATCGGCAATAACACGGCGAATATTGTCTTCCAAATGGTCAAGCCTTTGTGGCTTATTCGCATAAACCAATGACTTTACATAGCCCCACAGAAAGTAGTCTAGCGGTGTTAAATCACAATATCTTGGAGGCCAATTCACAGGTCGAAAACGTTATATACCGATTTAATGAAGCATTTGATGAAATCAATCATAAAGTTATGTTGTACAAACTGAAAGCCAAGTCAGGTTTCTCCAAAGATCTAGTTTCCCTAATTCAGTCTTATTTAAATAATCGAACACAGTTTGTACCATTTGAGGGTCATAAATCATATGTATATACAGCCATTTCGGGTGTACCACAAGGCTCTAATTTAGGCCTACTGTTGTTTCTGATTTTTGTAAATGATCTAATAGACTGTGTAGAAGTTTATACTCTCATGCATGCTGATGTTTTAAAAATATGTCGCAAAATTAAAACATATGAGGAATGCATAAGCTCACATTCACTAAAAAGAAACGGCCTATACAATTTGTATAAATAAAAATAAAACAATTTCAACAGCATTCAAATTTCACGGGTTTATTGTGAATTAGGTTTCGGATGTATGAATTGGCGTCTTCCATTTACAATTTTCACAAAAATAATTCCGAGTCGATACAACGAAAATTTAATATCGCCCATTAGATAAACGAGTATGTGTTCGCTATTCGAGGATGTGTCTGACAAATGCGATATCAACAATGACACATTTGCTGTCATAAGTCGGGTTTAATTGGAATCTTTTCATGTATAGTGAATTTTTAAGTATGGCTATATTTTCATTGTCTATTATTCATTATAATTACTTCCTTTATTGATAATCATGTTTTAAACGTTATGTCATTAATTAATATGTTAATTATATCGTTTAATACATTATATCATTAGGTGTTAATAGTGTATATATATATATATATATATATATATATATATATATATATATATATATATATATATATATATATATCCAAATATTACCTGTGACTGGGTGTTTTTATTTCATAAGTTATTATTCATATTTAATTTTTTTCATTAATTTTTCATTTCATATGTTATTTGTATTTCACAATTAACGCTTGTTTATATAAAAATTATTTAATACAAAATTCCTCAAATAAAAATATGATGTCATAATCTCACAAAGAACGAAGTCTGTAAAGCCTTTCAAAAATGTTTGTTACTAATAATAATAGTTTCTTATTATATGAAAAATTCATAAAAAAGACTATCGACCTTAGGATCTTCAGTCTAATTGTACTAGTTAATACTATAAATATTAATATAGCTTTATAATACAAATGCAGAAGCGAAAAATACAATTAAATACATGATGTCATAATCCAGTAATAATATATTCACATAAACTAAACCTAAGTGTTAGAATCATATCTAGAAAATTTCGGTATCGTATTTGTTGAATTAAACGACGAACAGCTGCTTCACCACGCAAACGAGCTGATGAAATCTAATGAAGTCGAAACAGATGTCCGCTACAGCTGCCGATTACCGATTTGGGACCGTTTGCCCTATCTCTATTATACGGTTTTTGTGGGGCGGCTACGTGCAAAATTTCCATTGTTGCATCTTGAACGGTCGTTTATTCTTCCATTAAAGCTAATTCTCGATTATTAGATATTATTTCGACGACATTGAACGGAGTAGGCAAGGTCGTTTGAGATACGTCAAGCGTACCTTATGTATAAATAAAGATTATCTAAGATAATATACTGCAACAATAGTTTGTGTATAGAAGTTTGTCAAACGGACCAGTTTATGACCAATAAACTGGTTTAGACCAGACAGCAGAAACATTCGCAGAGATAGGAATTCAGTTATTTATTTATTTATTTGTTTTTTCAATGAATGTTATACAATATTGAACTTTAAACACTTAAATAACATGTACGCCGGTCTTCGTGGCTTAGTCGGGAGAATACTCGACAGTGGTGCAGTAGAACTTGGGTTCGAGCCCCGTTGAAGGCACGGATGTTTGTGTTTGTCTATAATTTGGGAAGTTTAAATAATGATATATACTAGGTAATGTAGATTGATTACAAGCTCATTGGCCGTTCGGAACCGGCGTTAAACTGAATTTAAAAAAATTCTCAGGACCCTATTTTGAATTATTTAATGTAAGCGTTCAACTTAATTTTTTTATTATCTATCTATCTACATAGCGGACCTAAAACTAATGGGTGTTTTTTAGAGGTATAGAACTTTAAATTGTAATAAAACAACGATGGATCGATCATTTGATTGACAAGAATTTTTTTTTATTCGAAAGATAATCTTGTGGCATTACAGTTAAAATATTATTTCTGGCATATGACCGCCACGGCTGGCTCGGATGTAGTCCAATCTGGACGTCCAATTTTCGATGACTTTTTCCAACATTTGTGGCCGTATATCGGCAATAACACGGCGAATATTGTCTTCCAAATGGTCAAGCGTTTGTGGCTTATCCGCATAGACCAATGACTTTACATAGCCCCACAGAAAGTAATCTAGCGGTGTTAAAATCACAAGGGTCCAAAGCGTGAAATTAGGCGGTCATCAAACGCGTCTTTCAATAAATCGATTGTGGCACGGGCTGTGTGACATGTTGCGCCGTCTTGTTGAAACCACAGCTCCTGGACATCATGGTTGTTCAATTCAGGAATGAAATTGTTAGTAATCAAGGCTCTATACCGATTCCTATTGACTGTAACGTTCTGGCCATCATCGTTTTTGAAGAAGTACGGACCAATGATTCCACCAGCCCATAAAGCGCACCAAACAGTCAGTTTTTCTGGATGAAACGGTGTTTTGACATACACTTGAAGAAAATCTTCAATCCAAATGCGGCAGTTTTGTTTGTTGACGTAGCCATTCAACCAGAAGTGCGCTTCATTGCTAAACAAAATTCGCTTATGAAAATCGGGAACAACGGCAATCTCGTTTTGGGTCCATTTGACGAATCTACGCCTTGCTTGATGATCGTTTGGTTTCAATTCTTGCACGAATTGAATTTTGTAAGCACGCAAACCAAGATCCTTCCGCAAAATCTTCCGTAAAATGGATGGACACAGATCCAATTCCTGTGCTCGATGGTGGATGGACTCATTCGGGTCTTCCTCAATGCTACGCTCTACAGTAGCAATAGCTTCTTCTGTACGCACCTACGTACAGCGTCTCTGAGGATGCGAGTTATCAATTAGAGTAAACGTGGTGCGAAAACGTTCCATGGTTAATCGAATTAACTGCTCTGATGGACGATTTTGTCGACGATAAAATGGACGTAGTGCACGATACGTATTCCGCACAGAACCATTATTTTCGAAATGAAATTGCATTATTTGCAAGCGTTGTTCAGGCGTGAGTATATTCTTGATGAATTGCCAAACCAAACTGAGAATAAATCACTCCTCATCTGTTAAATCGGTCGCCATCTTCAACAGTAATGTCAACTTAAAGTTCTATACCTCTAAAAAAAAACACCCTTTACAAAATTGAAACTACCAATTGCGAGAGAAGATTGGTTCTGTGGGTTTTTCAGTAAAATGTCTGGCTTGTTCTAGTACACCTCTGAGGAACGATGAAATTGAGTTTTCCCAGAAGCTCAGGACACTCGAGATTTTTGAGCAAATTGAATGAAAATTTCAATGCGTTCAAACTTCTGCTGCTGTGGAGGGTCCTAGTATAAACCATGACAGCAAACAAGCGTGGTCGCAACCTCTAGCTGGATATACATCGTTCTCTCTAAATGATTGCCATTTGAAGAACTTCCTCTGCAGTGCCTCCAGGCGGCTTATGTGACAATTATTTATTGGTCGCCAAACGAGGCTGCCATATTCAAGTTTGCTTCTCACTTGGGCATTAAATAAATGGATCAGCGTTGAGGAATTCGAAAACAAGCTAGCATTGCGGACGATGAAACCATAAACTTTGCTACATGATAAAATTAATTGGTTCATATGAGGTATGAATGAGAATTTTTGGTCAAATACTAGGCCGAGATCCTTAACCTCCAGAAGTCGAGTCAGATTAACACCTTCAATGTTGGAATGAAAAGTTATCACGTTTCTCTTTCTAGTAAAACTCACCACATTACATTTCATGACAATTCAAGTGTATAATAAAGTGTATAAAATTTCAAGTGTAAACAATTATTATTACACCACAGGCTGATATCATTCAGTTCACTTTGTAGCCTCAAACAATCATTCATAGATGACACGCTCTTATAAATTTTAATATCGTCCGCATAAACCACCTTCATGCAGTCAACTAAAGATGCAATCAATCGATTTGTCCTTTTAGCAAACAGGACAAATAGTAGGGGTCGAAGATTGGATCCCTGATGCACTCCCGAAGTTACTAGAAATTCTCTCAATTTGTACGAACTTACTGCGATAGATTTGGTTTTTGTCTTTAGGCCTTAAATATTAGATTCTCTCTGGTCTTATTGCATATCAATAAAAAAAGTAATTATACTTTAAAATTGTTCATAAATTGACCATACAGTTCGCATGAAAGCATAAATAAAATAATGAAATTATTTTATTTATGCTTTTTTTTAAACATAAAAATTTCATGAATAATGGACGAATTTTGATCAGTTCGAAGAATTATTTCAAAATATTAGATACAGATATGAACAGTAGAAAATTAAAAGTATCAGATTGCCTTGAAATAAATCAGGGCAAGACCTTAAATAGTCAACACTTATTTATCTGTATCGATTTCCAATGATTAAAAAACGAAGAAAACGATAGATAGTTCAATGTATCTGTTAAAAAAATAAATATATTTTCACTGTTTAAATAATGTTAGTTTCTCCGATTGTCCTGTTCAGTTTTTAAACATTGTATATAATAAAACACTTGGTATATTAAACAATATTTCACAAAGGGATCAAAATTTAATCGACTCCCTACATTCTTTAACAATAGTACAGTGTCAGTATAGCCCTTTATTTATATATTTGAATTAGTATAAATATAAAAGTATAACTGGGAATTATTAAAATTAGAAAGATTGTCCTTTATAATAACTTTGTGAATTACCATCAAGTATCATATCAATGCAGAATTCAAACAATACTTTCGGTAAATGTTTGCATACTTTATGGTGGGACGGACAAAAATTGACGTCGATGAATCAATTAAGTAATACCTTATCCTGGTGAAACAAACAATTATTAACTTTAATTGAATGTATTGTTCTCGAGAGAAGATTTCCATTGTAGAATTTGAAAATGCAGTTTTCAATAACGCGTTTTCAAAGTTGAATTTCAATAAAATTATAGAGTACGCCGCTGTTAAGGTAATATGTTGAAAAATCCAAATCGTAGCACTGCTTTAGGCACTCTTCAGATATTTTATGAAATAATTGATCGATCTTTGAGTTATCAAGTTATCAACTGTATCGGAATAATACTTTTGATAATAATTATTCAGATAATCTGTTTTTACTCAAAAAATTTCGATGGACCGTTTTTTTAATCTCGCGGATAGTACGCCACTGGTGGCAATCCATCAAATTCAGATATCGGTATGCGAGGATCGCAGTACCAAATTGACTGTTATACAAGTTACCTGAATTGATTACATGACCGAAAACATTATAATTAAATAACGCTGAACAACACATTACGATGTGACGATGTCATCGCGGCTGACGTTCGTAATAACGAAAGCTGTAGTTCGATCAGATTCGAATTTTGAATATTTCGACTTTTTCTCATTTTTGCTATTTCTAAAGTTCCATCGTTCACTGCCCACATATTGACAGCTATCTATGCGCGCCATCTGTGATCGGTACTCTGGTTACCTATCGGGCGCAGCCATCTGCTCTGAATTAGGTTAAATAGAATACGAGGTCTATCTGATGATACCTCGCTTTGATGAATAAAAAAATAGACAGTTAGTAGTGCTGCCGATAGAAGTGAAAACTTGAAGCTTTTAGTATTGAAATATGAAATTGCCTAACGTATAAATTGAATTAAGATTATCAACATCAATCTGGTTTGTACATCTATTGACAATTCGTGCAACAATTATATGCATGTTGATATGGTTTTTTATTATGAAAATACATTATGGACTGTACAAGATCATAACAAAATATAAATACAATTCATTCGAGTTAAAAATTGATATAGGATCATATTATTAAGGTATAGTATTTGTATTTACATAAATTTAAATGGGCACTTTTTTCATTGTTTGCATCATTGTCCTCATAAATAATTATACTTAGACATTTTATACTTTCAATACTTTATTCGTTCTAAGAAATTTACAAAAGGATTACGTTATCTAAACTGAGAAATTAAAATGTATTAAGGGAATTTTTTTAATTACACGACACCAGCTGTATACATCACCATCTGATGTAAGCATGTCGGTGACTCAAACCAAAGATTTTCATCTAGCTAAAAGTACCAACGCGGCTAAAGAAATGTTTGTTCGTTATTTTTTTCAAATTCTTCTTCTCAGTCGTTCTCTCTTGACAGAGTGGTGATAGTCGTGTCTGGGTCTGTGCCACTGCGTCCCACGCAATACGGCGCCACACTGCTCTATGCTTAGCGGCTCTAGAGTTTTCATTGATGCTCACAGATTTTATCAGATCTGTCCACTTTGTTGGAAAGTGCCAAATAAAAAAAATGTTCAAATACCTATTGTTATTATGAATGAATGAGTTGGTTTTTTTTTTCAAATTATTAGTGTCCAATCAATTTTTCATTGTTGTAAAATAATTTTTTCTATTTGTTTCGGAGGACTGCTTTACAATCTGCCGAAGCTCCAACTCAGTTTATACGAAATAGTCCATAATTGACTTCTATATTTTTCTCCGACAAATTACCAGAAATCTTTAAACCTATGAACTTAAGATCATTCAGAAGGGTGTTTAGGCGACATCTAATTGAAATTGAACCAGATTCAATTGACAAATATCTTGAAACCAACTTTTAAATGATGAATATTATAATTATTTCTATGTTCTGAATGTCAAAGACATAATTGAATATAAACTAAAATTCAAACACTTGAACTTATGATTTCCACTTTATTGACAACATAGCATGACGCGTTTCGTCGTTACAAACGACTTCTTCAGATGCTAACAGAATAATTCCGACGAAACGCGTCAGGCTATGTTGTCAATAAAGTGGAAATCATAAGTTCAAGTGTTCGAATTTAAGTTTATATTCAATTATATTGGATTTACATCAAGTAAACGACAACACTATTAAATATTTAATAGACATAATGGTTACATTTTATAAATGGCCGTGTATGCTGTTAATTTTTAATATCATTGATTATTATTAGTTGATATTTTCTTTTTTTCTACTTAATTTCTTTTCTGTTGTACTACAAATATATCTGCTATTATTATTATTATTATTATATTTCTACGACATTTCTATTGTCCGGGGGTTTATCAATTTTTTTTGATTAAGCAAATCTAATCAGAATATCTATCTACTTTCGACAGAGATTTGTTTTTATCTTTATTATTGTTGCTGTATATCTCTTTTTTTTCTAATTAAAAATTCACTATTGATAGGCGATCAACGAATAATACGAGTACACAACAAGATGATTTTTTGCCGAACCTAATCGGCTATTCTTATAAACAACCTGTCTGAATTTCACATGATGCTTCTCAAAATCTGAAAATGTAGTTTTTTTGTCGTCATAATGAATGTCAACTTTTTTATAAATTTTTAAACATACATTTAAAATTGGAAAATGTTACTACTTATAAGGGGCCATTCAAGTATTACGTAAGTAGATTTATTACAATTATTTACTCCCCTATCCCCCTTGTCGCAAAAGTAAGCAAACCTCTCACCCCCCTTCTCTATGCTTACATAAACATTTTTTAATTTATATATTGATTTTTTTAATGATCATGAGCAGAAGTTATAATTCCGAAGATAATAAAATAGCTTTAGGATATAAATTAGATTTGACTGATACGGTATTCCACATGGAATAAGGTACAAAAATATTATAATTTTGGGTACTATTACGAACAAAAACTTACTTAGAATTTTTTTACACATATTTTATCGAATTAACAGTTCTCAGACCATCATACAGACTCAGCGTTGAGATTCTGCTCACTTTCATCCAATTTTGGAATGTCTACGTCATTTTCATCGAGTCATTCATCATCATGCTCCAAATTTTGAAGAATGCACATCAGTTCATTAGCACGATGACCAGCGACTCTTACAGGTCTAACTTTTCTTTCAGTGTGCGTGTTCATTCTTTACTCGCGGTAATTAAAACATATGAATTATTTGAAGAAATCCCAGAAAATGCATTTAGTTTTCCACCAAAGACAACGTGAAGTTTGTAACCTCACTGCTGATGGCGTAATCATCATTTAGGACCCCCATGTCAACCAAAATCAAAAAAAGCAAAGACCCCCTCGTCCCCCTATAATCCTTACGTAATACTTGAACTACTTGAATATTATGGTATTCACATACAATCACGGCCGTTGTTACTCGCGCTGCCAGTTTTGCTACCACATTCGCTGGTCTTTTTATTTCCGATAAATACTTACCATCAAGGATCAACGGCAGCGCGAGTGACGAGTTTAATTACTCCTGCTTATCACTTTTCTGTTCTTTTCCATTTAAACGGGAAAACATTTAATTTAGTTATTGCATAAAAGTTGGAGCAATCTCAACCAACGTCCTTGATACGTCTTTTACGTTTTCGTAAATGTAAACGACAATTTAAAACGATTTATGCGACTAAAAATTTGTAATATGATCCTCATAATTCACGCCTACACTATATAGGCGTTCAACAATTGGAAAGTATGCAAGGCATCGTCTGAAATCGGATTTATCCGCTCGATCTAAAAGCGCACTCCTGATGAGAGTTTATTGAACGAAATCGCGGTCGCAGCGAAATGATGATGCGATAATGTGTTGCATTAATAATCAATTAGGTGTTCTATTTAAAAAAAAATCAACATTGAATCAATGTGAAGGTCGAGCGATCTGAGCTACGTTATGCGAAGGAAATAACTCTCATTATTATATCAGCCTATGTAAATTCAGACGAGCCATCCCAGTTACGACCAATTATACGAACAATTATAAATTCAAATATTATGTAAATAACCATTCGTTTACAATAAGATAGTCAAGTATGCTTAGTTAACTCCGGCTGTTATTATATCTATCTCAATAATCTCGGTAGCTCGATAAGTTCATCCATAGGGATTTTGTGATAACAAAATATTTAAACGAACATTTTACTCGAATACTATTTCGTTATCTCTTCGGGCAATTTAACCATCATCAAACTTTTTTTATGTCACAAGAACTCACGTTTTTGGTGCTTTGTGGTGTTGAATTAGGCTTGCCAGATAGCCGGGAAATCGAGATTTTACCGGAATTTTGCGTCTTGGGCGATGTAGTATTTAGACCTTATTGTCCCGGACTCCAAAACCTACTAGTTTTACTCATAACAAGATAAACTAACAACAAAAGACTTTCAATCTCAACAAATGCCTTTTGCAAAAGAGTGTTTCGTCAATTAAACAGTCAATGATCTAAAAAGGGAAACCCTCTTGTCTCGTATCTTGATTACTAATTTTATAAGTTTTGCAGAGCTCTGTCAAAAAAAAACCATCAAAAATTGCAGAATCCAGTGATTAATATTTAACAAGTAACCTGTTCGCAGTTTCATGAATTTTTTAAATTCTTCTTAAAGTGCAACTTGTATTGATTTACCATCAAAGCTTAACAAATCAGTATGAAGGAGTGCTCAATTTGGTTGAGTTTATTTCATATACTAGTTATCAAAAAAACTTAATTAACAAAGACAAAGATAATAAATCAAAATTAACACACTTGGCTTAAGTTTCACTGAGTATATTGAAAACTCTTCATATGTTTCGGCTGGTTAACCCATTATCAAGAGTATAGAATGTTACTCTTGTCAGTAACATTGTACTCTCCCGATAATTCTTCTATTCCCCTTATACATTAATGATATTGTTTTGCATGTAAAAAAATGCTCTATATGATTGTTCGCAGATGATACAATGATTTATCTTAGTGGTAAAATTATCCAGACTAAGACAGAATGGCTCAATAGAGACCTGACAGCTATAAGTGAATGGCAAAGCGATAACATTTATCGCTGTATGTAACAAAGTCTAAATTTATAGATTTTGGTACAAGTAAAATTCTTGAGGTAGTAAATAGTAAACCTAAATAGTAACGAAAATATGAGTATTAAAATTGAAGACCAGAAAATTGAAAGGATAAAACTTGTTAATTACTCAGGAGTTACGTTAGATGAAAAATTGAGTTTCAATGTTCATGTCGACTTCATAATATCGTCTAAAATCTACAAGAAAATCAACTTTCTCAGAAGAATTGGAAAAAATCTGACGACATATATGATATTATTGCTCTTTGAGTCAATAATAATGCCACACTTAATATTGTTCCACTCTGTTATTGGGAATTGAGTAAAGAAAAAACTCAACAGCTACAAAAGTTACAGAATAGAGCTATGCTTACAATTTTAAAATGTAAGAGTAATACTCCAATCTAAAGCAAGCTAAATTGTTTAAAACTAATGTCAGTTAAAAAGAGAATACGTTTTGCTTCATATATATTTATATTTAAACTTAAAAACAAATTGTTCTCATATAGAGTAATAAAAAATGTAACATGTGTCAGTGATTTGCACATACATGAAATGTTATAATACAATTTCTACAAACAAGTTTGTAAGCTTTCTAAACATAGGAATAGAATATTTTGAGAAAGATTGAACGCATTTGATAAATTGTCTAGCTCCATAAAAACAATTAGTGACCTTAAAGTATTCAAGCGTAAATTAGCTTCGTTTGTTTAGTTCGTTTTAAACGTATAATTGTAAATAATATTTTTTGAACCGAAATATGCAATAACTAATATCAAATAAATATTATTATTATTATTATTATGGGTCAACTACTCGAAACATATTTAGAGTTTTTAATATATGCAGTGAAACTTAAGTCAACTGTATTAAATTCAATTTATTGTTTTTAACATAATGTTTCACCAAGAGATAAGCGAAACCTCCCTGTCATCATTAAAAAGATATTGTAAATTTTTTACGATTCAATTTATTATATTTTATTTATAATAATTAATTATCTACCAAAGTTTAAATTGATTTATAAGCTCAGGTCTTTCTGTTATTTAGTTTAACCTAAGTTTTAGGTCGTAACTTCATTTAACCTACTAAGTATGTACATACCTATCTAATAAAATTATTCATTTGAAGATAAATGTGATTTTCTTTCTAGGAAAATCCTACGACGCCGTTGTCCTAGAATTGTTACGGATTTGATAAGTTTCTAGCTAGCAACCCTGTATTGAATAGTGTTCATTTGTTAATGTTTGTACCCAACTGATAAGAATTTTTCAAAGGCTCCTTTTATTCTCTACAAAACGAGTGGAGTATCTACTTACTAATTAGTATTTTATCTTTCGAATTTCGACAAAGTCTACTCATTGATTTCTTTAGTTATCACATGCTCGAGATAACCTTCGAATCAATAATTATTAACAATTTTTAATTGTAATTTATCTGGAATTATCAAAATATTGATCTCCAATTGTAGGGAAAATGTGCCATTTTGCAGTTAATATCTGCAGTTAAAATAGTATGTGAAATAGCCATTGTATAAAAAAGTCTTAGAGCTTTCGGTTAACCATCAGTTAGGTGGGTTTTCTGATTCTAATGATATTCTTGTTAAAAATCCATCTGGATTTCGCCTTACGCATTCATGTGAGTGTACTATCTTAAATATAAGTGACAAATGAATAAATGACATTGATAAAGGTGAACTAATTTTAATTGTTTTTCTGGACTTTCAAAGGGCGTTGAAACCATTGAAGGACAATTTCTTTCAAATAAGCTGAAAAAATTGGTTTGAGGGACAGTGTTCATGAGTGGTTTACATCATACTTATCTGATAGGTATCAAAATGTCAAATTCGGTAATATTTTTATCGTCAGCTATTAAAACTGTATACGGTGTTCCCCAAGGGACGGTCCTTGGGCCGTCCTTTTCATATATCAATGATATTGTAAAATACGTCAAGAATTGTAAAATTTCGTTATTTGCGGGCGATACTATGGTTTATATTTCTGACTCGGATGTTGATGCAATGTTCAGGCAAGTTTAGACTTTATAATATGTATAAATTAAGTAACACTGCTATTAAAAACTTCGAATTTAAACTTGAAAATAATTCATTGGAACGTGTTCATGAAATTAAATGTTAGGGTTTAATGATGGACGAATGTATGAAATTTAAATCCCATGTTCAATATATCGCCAATAAAATGTCAAAAAAGTTTGTATTTGGGTAGTAACAAATTAGATATGAATACTAGACTCTTGCTTTATAGGGATATTGTATTGCTTCATACTGAATATTGCGACTGGTTGTTTAACTTATAAAAAATTCAATTGAACGCTTACAAATAATTCAAAATAGGTGCCCGAGAATTTTTTTTAATTCAGTGGACTTACAGTTTAACGCCGGTTCGGAACGGCCATTGGGCTTGTAATCAGTGTACATTACCCAGCATATATCATTCATTAAAGTACTTAACACTCATGCCTTCAGCGGGGCTCGAACCCGAGTTCTACCGAACCATAGTCGGGTGTTCTATCGACTAAGCTACGGAGACCGGCGAGCCTGAGAATTGTTCATAAATGCAATAAACGAACCTGTGTCAAAAAATGCTTGATATTTGCAGACTAGTGAATGTGTAATCGACGTATTATTTATAAAACCATGGATTTCATTTATAAAATCAAAAATGATGTAGTGAACTTGTATTTGAACGAATATACAGTTTAATTATGATGTGCATAATCATGAAACGCAACATCGAAACGATTTTTGAATTTTAATCTATACGTTCTATACCAGGGCTTCTTAAACTGTGGACTACTGAAAGGGGGTCGCAAAAATCTGATACTTTTCAATGATTATAAATAAAATTTTAAAATTAGTATACACACTACGTACATATAGTTTTATGTTTTCTTATAAAAAAATTGTCACAAAAGTTTATTTTTTCTATTGAATATATATATATATATATATATATATATATATATATATATATATATATATATATATATATATTATATAATATATAATATTCATTAGTTTTGACAAAGTTGTAATATAACAACGAAACGTCAACAAAAATAAACTTTTTCACATCAAAAAACGCCTGTTATTGCTAAAAACTTTCGAAATAATAATAATAATATATATATATATATATATATATATATATATATATATATATATATATATATATATATATATATATATATATATATATATATATATATATATATGTGAAATGAATGGGTACGTATTCTTTAATCCTTATTTTATTTACATTGTAAAATGGTACGATATTACATCTACATCTACGGTTAATATATATATTTCATTATATGGAGGAGGGGGTCGTTTAAAATTTTCTATGCTCGATGGGGGTCGCTATATAAAAAAGTTTAAGAAGCCCTGTTCTATACAACTTTAATGAATAAGTCCACGTTCAGCCAAGATTTTAAGTTATTTGACGGATTACCTCCAGAATTGAAATACTGTACAAATTATAAAAATTTTAGGAAATTATTGGTTTAATTTATATTCGATATTGAGTAGCTTTTGCTAATAAAGGTATATTATTATTATAGCACATATTTCGATACTTACTGTATTTTAGTATATTTTGAACATGTTCAGTATTTCTTTAAGATGATAAAGTAATTTCTTTGAGATAATAAAATAATTTCAAATTGTAGACCTTTTTGAAGAGGAAATTCTCATTTTAGTTCATAATTTTGTATTGAAACCCGATGGGTTATTGTTAGTTCGACGCCCACCTCGTTCGAAAATCGGATCTAAAATTCAGACGAAATCCTTGAGTTCAGTGACGCAATCGTTAATTTATTCAACAACGATTGGTTATGGATATAGTTTGGGGTATTGGGACAACTTCGAGGTCGCCCGGAGTCCGCGCTAGAACGCTCTCTGTTAAAATTTGCCACGTCGAAAGTTCGCGATAAAAACATTTTTCTAGCGAACGTATTCTACAGTTGAAATAAATCGATTAGACGGCGTTGTTTTGTTATCAGATTGGCCGACATTGATGCTGTCGAATGATACTATCGAAACGTCTGACCCAGGGTCGAAACGAAAGAGCGACGGCGGCTGGATGAATTGATAGTTGTGAACAATTTGGCGCCCGTGCAATTTTTATCGACGGTATTGGGTTTATTTATTTATCCGCAACTAGAATAATATGAATAATATCAATTGCGAGCGACCGCAAAGGTCATTTCAATTCAATTGTACGATTGTGTGGTTCTAGAAATTTTGCTGCGGAATTATTTGTACGAGGGTGAGTTGATAAGTGACAGGTTGTTGATGAGTAAACAATAGTTCATTGTACTTACATTGAAAATATGCTTAAGGGATTAACCATAGATCACTAACCTTCGTCAAAACAACGACAAAAAAGTTTTGAGTGCGTAGTTGTACGCATTCCAGATTCGGGCTAATCTCTTTCGACTCGTAACTCAAGCTGGCAACAACGGTTGTGTTTTTTGTGTATAGACCCTATGTGCGCCGTTGCAGCCATCATGAGTCGTCGAATTGACGAAGGTTAGTATTAACGTTATTCTTGCAGAGTTATTTTTCATCCTTTTTTTGGTGTTGTAATTATTCCGATGTTTCGTAAACTTTGTAGTCAATTTGCCTTTCTGCCTGTTCCGTTCAAACAGGAACAGCTATTTTATTTTATAACCTGAAATTGATCTTGCTTTCATACAAGCCGAATCCCAAAAAGTAGGTTTGCAACGAATATTCGGTTAATATTCGGTATTATATTCGGCGCAATACCGAATACTTAAGTAATATATTTTGTTATGCGCTTCAGGAGCTTGCTCATGCGCTCCTGGTACAGAAATTACGGAACAAATTTAGATTCTCTGATAGCCTCACCAACCTGTTTCATACTTACCTGGTTGACAGACGTCAATTCGTACAGCTGGAGGGTATACAGTCGTCTGAGTTCATACATACCTCTCGAATACCGCAAGGGTGTAATCTTGGACCACTGTTATTTATTCTGTTCGTAAATGATCTGATGGATAATATTCATTCTCCACATTTGATGTTCGCAGACGATTTGAAACTATATCATGAAGTTAGATCACAGGACAACTTCAGCTCGCGCTGGACCATGTTGTTAGTTGGTGTGAGGACAATTATTTTAGTTTGAATGTGTCAAAGTGTAATGCTGTTTCTTTCACAAGGAAAAGAGACCGAATTGATTGTGATTGCAGCGTCGGTGGTCAGGTTCTCTCTCGTTCAGATAAGGCGAGAGATCTTGGTGTAGTCTTCGACCAGAAGCTTTCCTTTATCCCACACATCACCAAACTTTTTTCATCTGCTGCGAAAATATATGGATTCGTTATATGTAATGGCAAATATTTTAATAATTCTTCAACATTCATAGGACTATTTTATACCCTAGTCCGTAGCAAGTTGGAGTATGGCAGTACGATCTGGAATCCCATTTACACTTGCCATCAACGCCATCTAGAAGCTATTCAGAGAAGGTTCTTGAAATTCTTAGTTTGGAGGGAGGATAAAGTTTATAGACAGAGAGGAGTCAATCATAACGAATTATTAAGTCGATTTAGTTTTATCTCATTGCAGAGAAGGAGAGAAACTTTATCACTCAAATTTTTGTACAAATTACTGCACAATATTGATTGTCCTCCTCTCTTGTCCGCTTTGAAATTTCGTGTTTCTAGACAAAATTCTCGTAATACAGAATTATTTCACCTAGAGACTCCGAGGACCAACTCCCTAATACAATCCCCCATTTGGTTCATGGAGTCTACATTCAATAGAGTTGCCAATAATTGTGACATTCACTTTGACTCCATAGAATTTATTATCAGGAGTTATGTGAACAACAAAAATTGACTAAAATGAATTGATTTAGATTGAGTTATTTTTAATTTTTTCATTGAAAGCTATAATGTAGTTATAAGTTACTATTTTTTTTAGATTAGATTGAACTCTTTGTTAAATCTTTTTTCTAATTATTTAGTTATGTATTCAACATTGTTATTATTTTCTGTAATTGGGTGTTATACCTGTTGAGAATAAAGAACTTATTATTATCATTATGGGGAGATAATTGGTAAAATGAAAAATTATTCGATTAATTACGTATATGTTCATATTTTCATTTCTCTTATAATCATTTAAGTAGTCATTTGTACATAACACAGGTACATAATCATATTCTGTCTTAGAAAAGTTAAGAATTTTTCTATACATTCGAATTATTTTCATAATCAAAATTTAGAAGGTTAAGGTTATGGTGCAGAAAGACTTATTTTTCTGCATTTTTAGGGTGTAATTGACTTCTTTTTCTCGTAGACAATCCAGTTTCAAAGAAAAGCGTTCTGAATAAACACTACTTCCTGGCGCCGACAAATATTTTGTTACAATCATGATCAAACACGGAAATTTTAATTTCCTTGCTTGCCACCACGTATTCGAATTGTCATGACGTGATATATTACTAATACTTAGGAAAAGATCCATTTCTGTTGAAACTGCATTTTTTCTGCTGATGTGTTTCTATGAGCTGTGCTTTTTTCTGAAATCACTTCTTCGAAGCAATCCATAAAAGTTGAGTTAATATACTGATTTAGACTTTGCTCTTCAGTTCTCGTCCTCTTCGTCAAAGTAGGTGACGAATTCGCGCGCTTTTTCTGTTTACAGTTGATTGGTGAAAACATTCATTTTAAATCGTGGATCGAGAAAGGTAGCCACCAGAAGATTTTTACTCATTGTAATATATTCAAATCGTTCTTGTAACCCTCGTTGTATGACCTAGGTTAATTTGAGTGTTAGCTGTTGTGATGTGCTGATTTTATTGTATTATCGCATTAAGGTAGCAACATACGGAATCACTTCAGAAATGCAACCCCATGCAGAACTCATAAGTTTTGTAATCTCCTCAAATGGTTGCAATAATTTTAAAAGATGCTCCAAAAGCTCCCATTGTGCAGCAATCAAATTTGCAATATCACAGTCCGTGACATGGACAGAATGGACAGACTAAAACCATCCCTTTCTACTATATTTACACCCTCATTATCAAGTGCGATCATTTCATCAATTAAAACTTTTTGCCTTAGGATCATTCATATCCCATAGTTTATTCATTTATGCAAATTTTTCAAGGGTCAATTAATTTGTTGATGTCCATGATGTTTGGGTACTTACATTCGTATCTTGATTTGTAGTTTCTTGTCCCATAGGCAGCATGGTGCTAACTTAAGATATTCTTCACTGTGTTTATTTTTTAACTGATTTAACATTCCCGATGTAGCAACCTTTCTTCCAATGACAAATTTTTTTTCGCACAGTTTACACACGGCACTTTTTGGGTCATTTACATCATCGTCGAAGTATGTCCACATAGGCGATTTCTTTTTACAGGTCTAAATCAATTTATTATTATTAAAGTACGATCGTAATTATTGAGTTGTTTATTTGGTAAATTTCACACTACTACACTACGATATCCACGAAATAAACTTGTCTAAACATGCAGTTCGTTGGCAATATACCGCGCAGTCATCTGTATAAGTTTTGGCTCTAAAATCTGACGGAATACTTTTGCCTAATATTCGGTGAGGGGGCTCGCCGAATATTCGGTATTCGGGATACTGCCGAACATACTATTCGTTGCAAACCTTCCAGAAAGGCAATATTCTTAATGTCGGCTTGCAATGAGGAAGGAACAATTGATCAGATTACTAAAAAGCCAACAATTGTCAAGTTTCATAATCAAATTAAGGGCGCAGTACACACCTTGGACCAAATGTGTTCTCTCTCTTCTTGCAGCCCAAAAACTCGACGGTGACCTTTATGTAATTTTTACGAAATACTAAATATTGCATTTACAAATAGTTAAATATAAACTTAAATTCAAACACTTGAATTTATGATTTACACTTTATTAACTACATAGCATGACGCGTTTCGTCGTTACAAACGACTTCTTCAGATGCTTACAGAAGAATTATTCTGTAAGCATCCGAAGAAGTCGTTTATAACGACAAAACGCGTCATGCTATGTAGTTAATAAAGTGTAAATCATAAATTCAAGTGTTTGAATTTAAGTTTATATTCGATTATAATGGATTTACATCAAGTAAACGCCAACACTATCAAATATTTACAAATAGTTATTTATATATGTAGCCAACACGTTTTATTTTAGTTTTCTCATTGAGGCAACGTTTCTGGGGTTTCTTCTGCAGAAGGTATAACCCGAAAAGATCCTCAGCCTACGCTACTGATTTAATGTATCTTATATGGAGAACTTTTGGGAAGTGTATATTGTTCAAATTTCGAGTCACTTTTGAGGTATGGCCTTCGGAAGTATGGTAGTCCGGACTGGAGTAAACTTTTTGGGTTACAAAAATAAGCTTTGAGAGTGATGAGGGGTCTGTAATATCGTGAATCATGCAGGGGCCATTTCAGGAGAAATAATATTCTAACACTTGCTGGTCTGCATATTTTGGAATGTCTACTTTCCATTCAGAGAAACCACCATTATTTCGATGATATTTTAAAGCGAAACATTTCATTTCCACCTTCCGAGACATGCTCCGACATTAACGGAAAATACGCACAATATAGTTGTGTGGCTTTTCAATAACTTACCGAAAGTTTAAATCAATATCTCTGATATGAATAAATTCAAATCCAACATTTTTAATATGCTTGTTGAAATTGAACCTTATTCGGTAAAATAATTTTTGGAATGTAGTTTCTGTTAATTTATAATATTCTCTTTTCCTTTGTGTAACATTTGATTTTGAGAATAAACATTGTTATTATTATTATAATTTTGCACCTCTTGTGCATGTTAAAGATATATAGTTTTTAATGTAACTTTTGCAGTTGTTCCTTCGTTTTCTTTCTGAGATATATCGATTAGGAGCTCTGGTGTTGAGGTCAGTGCGTTTTCTCGACCTTAGGATCGACGACCGCGAGTTAATTAATCGTAGTTTTCTTGTGTACAGTAACCTATTACCGGGAAAAGCGAGAGTTGTTTATGGTTTTCTCGGAAACGGATGGGAATCGTGACTATTCCACATCGGGAAAATTTTCGGACAGGCAATCACATGTATGCGGCGTTACAGGATAATTGGAAAGCGAGACGGTCTAATCAGTCCATTGTGTGTTGATATCTATCGGCGTACGTTTCGTCTCGTGGTATGATTACTAGAACCATCAGTCGCCGACGTCGTTCGTTGGTATTTTGTGAGTAGAAAATGTATGTAAAGATCGTAAAAAGACGAATTATTCTATTGGTGATTATTCAAAATGTCCGGTCAGTTTGTTAAGTGGACAATATGTTTAAAACTTATCAACTGTGGATTTTGGGAACTTTATGGCTTATTGGATGTATGTTATTTGAAATTATAATGTAATTGTGAGGTTTTACATCAGAATCAGAAGAATTGTGAAATTAAATAAAAACATTATGTTTTGTTCAACGTGTAAGAATGCATTGTTAATAATCTGGTTTCTATGTAGATACTTGAACCTTTAAAGGGAATCTATATTAAATTTTACGTCAAACTTCAATACTATGTTCAGAACAATCACAATTATTATCAGAAACTTGGAAATTTTCTAAAAAACTTTTTTTGAGTACATATCCAAAAATGCAGTACATTCATGAATTGATATTGACCGTTTTATTTCATCCATTTCGAGGTTAGTTCAAAGAAAATATGAATTTTTTCGAAAAGTGTTTATTTATTCATCAATATCCATTTTGTCGCCTTCAAAGTAATCCTCAGATATAATGCACTTTGGCCAGCGCTTTTTTCAATCCTCGAAGCACTTCTGAAATGCACTTTTCGGTACGGCCACCAGCTCATTTTTCGATTCAAACTTTATCTCATAAATTGTGGCGAAACGCTCGTTTCATTGGTCTCTTCAGTTTTGGGAATAGTTAAAGGTCACAGGGAGGCAAATCTGGTGAATACGGGGGTTGAGGAATGATGACGGTGTTGTTTTTGGCCAAAAAATTACGTACAAGCATAGATGTGTGAGCTAGTACATTATCATGGTGCAGAATCCATCATTGGGTTTTCCACAATTCCGATCGTTTGAGCCTTATTGCTTTACGCAAACGTTGCACAACTTCGTTGTAGTGTTTCTTATTAACAGTAGGACCTAATCGAAGAAAATAGTGAGCAAAACCTTCACATTTGATCGATTTTGGTTCTTCTGGCTGCTTCCATTCGGATGATATAGACCTGGTTTCGGCCTCATAACCATATACCCACGTTTCATCATCAGTTATGACCTTTTTGATCATATCTGGATCTTCGTTGACGCCATTCAACAATTCATGAGCGATACTAATGCGACGTTGTTTTTGCTCAAAATTTAGCACTTTCACAACTAACTTCGCTGCCACACGTTTGCCATGCCCAAAACATCAGCCGATTGATATGTCAACATTCTCTACACTTCCCTTATAGTGATTCGACGGTTTTCCCAAAACATGTTCTCCACTGTTTCGATGTTTTCTTGATGTCATCAACATCTTCTCGGCCTTCTGTAATGCGCTTGTACCACTCATATACACTTTTTTAAGACAAAGTAGATTCGACGAATGGCACAGTCAACCAGGGATACCAACTTGGAGGATTTCCCCTAAATTTAGGGGAACAATATGTTTAGTGGGGTTTTTTATGGGCTTAAAATTTTCAGGGCTAATCTTAGGGGTATTTTTAAAGTAATCCAAAATATTTCATATAATAATTCAAATAACTAAAATTAATTTTGATTTCTATCTTGAATAAAAAAATCCAATTCATGATGACAATATTCAATACTATTTCTTAATGTAGGTTGGTTAATGAAAAATTTTATGATTAGTAAATAAATAATTTAATTTTTGTGTAAAATAATACCCTATAAACTATTCCTGATATTCTGATTTCCAAAAATTAATTGAAAAATTTAATAATAATATTAAATAATAATAGAAATTTAATAATAATAAATATTTAATAATATTTTAATTTTAATCATAAAAAACACTTAGGTACCTTATAATTGCAAAATAAAACCTTAATATATATTTTTTCTTTGAATTTTAATTTTAAAAACAATTCTAGGGGATTTTAGGGGTTTCTCAACTTGACTACGGGGAGAAAAGATTCCTCGAGTTGGTAGCCCTGCAGTCAGCAATTGAAATGCTTCGGAGCATTTCATTTCATATTTAACGCAGATTCTTTGGTCCAGGTTTTTCAAAAGTAAGAAATCGAAGAACACACAAAACGTGACTAACCTTTTCATTTGTCAAAAACAAACTACGAATTCAAAATGACTGATAATTTCAACTTATGAGAACCGTATGTGTGCCAACCTAACGAAAAGAAAATATTGTTAATCGAATGTGCGTGCACAGCCAAATGAAATTCAAAATTCAATTTTTCTTTTGAACTGAATTCGTATTTTAACAACATAATATTCGAGTATTATTATATAATTACAATAACGAGCATTCGCGCCTATATTATGTATTTCTTATTTCTCTGTATTGCAAGCTCAGAGGGTGGAAGGACGTTATGGAATATAGAATCTAGATACCAAATAATGCTTGCGCCCAATTCATTTAATTCGAGCGCAAATATTAATCGGAGGTTTCGTTTGAATTATAGAACGTTCTTATAATTCAATATATGTCATATAAAATGAACTTACCATCAATATATTCGATTATTGTTCAACGAAATATACAGATTTGTGTGATCAGCGCAATGAATCACTAATTCATAGTGATACATTTACTTTTTTCTCAAACAGTTATTTATTTTCTTACAAAACTTCCTTTTAGTTCTCTTTGTTAGTTTTTGAAAACTTACATATTTTCTGATCAAAATGAAGTTTTCAATATGTTAGTTATCAAGAACATAATTTTAAAAATTTACAAATTACTATGACATGAGAATGATCAAAATTTTTTGAGCAGATGTACCTGTGCCGACTTCGTTATTTTTACTAACAACCGAGAAATGATTTTTACAAGTTGAGATGTTCACGTTTGACGTAGAGTCCTACTCAAGGGATGCGTCCATTTTCGGGATACTACAGTAGCCTATATGATATTTCAGACTAACATCATCTTCGTGGCAAATCTAATCCTTGTATATACATCTGTTTTTGAGTAACTGAAGAATAACAAACATCAAACTAAAATTCCACATTTATAAGATCAGTAAGCTAAAGCCTGTCGTGTGCGACGAATATTTTCGTCAAGTGCTCCTTATTCCTGGTGTTGATATAAATGTAGAAAAGGTCTAGAATATCTCTCCGAAGCTTTGGGCTTTAGAGGGTACGTATACACGCCCATTACGGATTCAACAACCAAGCCATAATACTGCGTTTCCCATACAGTTACAAAAAGGCCGTAGTTTCCGTCTTATCCCACCGTTTTAAATCCCGACGACCAGTTATCTCTTTCGTTTCGCCTTTAGTCACGCGAGCACTTTTATCGACATTCCATCACGCCCCTTACAAATTTGAATAGAAGAACTTCCTTTTAGAGGAATTTCTAGGTCTATTAATACCTCTGGATGCTAAGGGTGTAGTCTGTCGCGCTCGGGGTTTCAAAAATTGAAGTTTGATTGAACATTTCCCACATTTGAACATTTCTATAGAATCCTCAACTGATATTTCATGAATTTTACCCATATTACCTAACTAAAATGTCACTTTTCTAGGTTACAATGTGTTATTTAAAAGAGTTTGAAGAGAAAATTATTTCTGAGTAGTAAGTACTGGAAATTTTTGACTTATTATAAACCTCTTTAAATTATGCAATTAAATATTTGTGGGTACTACCAAGGGTGTAAGATCGCGAGAGGTGACTGGTTAGTGAATCCTTGCCAAGTTCTACGCCACTGGAGAAATTTGAATTTCATCCCAGTTTATCGATTCTCTAAAACTTTCTTCGTAAATATCCAAATTTTTCTTCATAAAAACTAAGTTCCATTTCTCAGATATTTTGAGTTGAAATGAAGATGCAGAATTATTTTGAGTTTGAAGTGTATTATATATTCATAATATAATAACGTATATATAGGAAAATTTGTAGTATTTTGTCGTATGTTCGCTCTTTTATGGCAAATTGAACAACACATTGTTTAATTCTGTAATGCAATGATTATTTTTATTTTAATTTGTTTACATTGAGTACACAAATTAATATAGTGTAAAAAGTCTTACAAATATCAACTGTAATACAAAGACAGGGCATTTAAATTTATTTGTCTAATTTTTTCGTAAATGATACGGAGATTTCGCTTATCACTTGGTGAAAGTGATAAATGAAACATATTATGTTAAATAATTTTAAATTAAAATTAAAACACTTGGGTTAAGTTTCACTGAATATATTAACAACTCTACATGTGTTTCAAGAGTATACAACAATATTACTGGAGTTTAGTAATAACGTTTCAATTTCAATGATAGCGATTCACTATTACTGAAGTAAGTTTCACTATTACTGAAATCGAGTCATACTGTTTTATACTCTTGAGTATGGGCTAACCATCCGAAACATATGTAGAGTTGTTAATATATTCAGTGAAATTTAAGCCAATTGTTTTAATTGTAATTTGATATAATATCTTTTTAGATTTTACAATAATAAATTTGTCCAGTTTCACTACTTATTCCAATATGCAAAAACCCTAAAGTAAAATAAGGGTGCACCCAATCAAATTTGAAGCAGCTTATTCTCTAAGAATGATAAACAATCATATAAAGGGTTCCTAAATAATATGCAAGGTATTCCTTTTCATATATTCCAGCAAAAATTAAATATATTTAGGTATATGTGTATGTTTGTTTTTAAGTGTAGTTTCTTATACGGGTAAGTAAATACATACAGACGTTTTGTATGGACGTTTAGAAATTGACGTTTCTTGTCCATTTGTTTGTTGTCTTAATTTCTATTAAGTTAAAAGGGGACGTAATCGATAACGAAACTTTCTTTTTGTTTGTAAACTGTCACACCTGACATTTATATTGACTTGACGGCGACGTATTCGTTTCCGGTGATTCAACTTCCGCTGGTGATCGACTGAGGACTTGTATGAAGACCCTCGTATCCCGTGGCTACTCACTGATAAACTCCATTACTACCATTTAAGAATCATATTGTTATCTAATTAGTCTGGATCATAAATCCGTCGGTCTACCCGTAGGAGGAACGAGACAGATCTATCGTCGGCCGACGACTTCCCCTTTTTTCTTACGAGTTTCCGTTCGTCGTCGCGTCTATACGAGGGGAGTTTGACAAATATGGTGGATAGCTTCGCCGTATACGGGAGTTGACGGCAATTTAGCTGGACTTGAGAGAATCGGTCGTACCGTCCAGTCGCGCGTGCCTCAAGACTAGTAACTAGTGAAATCAGCGGTGAAATTCGAAGTCGTCGAGTGCGAGAAAGTGCCTTGTGTGTCGTGAGAGTCGCGACGAAAGTAACGTCCCGTCGCTTTTACATGCCAGATCGCGTAGTTGTCTCGTTCATGATCGTCCGTATTGTTTGAGACTTTCTGATGATCTAGTTTTATACAACGTTCGTATGATTCTGAGGAGCGGCTGTTTTATACCCTGTGAACTTATTTTCGATTTGAGGTAGTTGTAGTTGTTTAGTTATTATTTCGAAATGCACGTTAGGATTTATCAATTTGAAGAAACACATTTATGAAACAGAGGTTTGGAACACTTTTGTGCCTTCTGTGAAGCAGTTGTCCTGGGTTCTAATCCCAGGCTAGGTATTGACGTTTATGTCTGTCTGTGCTTAAAGATCAATTAAAAAATAAATAATGATAATTTAAATGAAACTACGTAGTTTTTCGATTTTCACTATAATTAATTCTAAACATGACAATATCATTTCGCCAACACAGTGGCTTCATCAGATGAGGATGATGTCACTGTGTTGGCGAAACGAATTGTCATGTTTTGAATTAATTATAGTTAAAATCGAAAAACTACTTGGTTTTATTTGAATTATGTATTTAGATTTTCATCAAGTATCGGCCCAATCGATTAATGAAATAAATAATGGTTAATTTGGACGATCACCGTTCGGAAAAGTCGTTAATCTAGCCTAATGACCAATAATTTTATCAATTTTTTAAATTCTGTCAGTTATAAAACTGAGGTTCAGCATTGAAGATCTCTCTAAATATTAATCAAACACTCCCATTCACTCTTGGACCCACCACGGTGTATAATACAGAGTTTAAACCGTTTCTCTTATTGTATATCAACATGTAGAGACCATCCTAGCTGCATTTCTAATCATTCCTAGAAAGATGTTGTAGCCACCATCAATACAAAATATTATGCGAAACTATTTGTAGCTTTCCCATGAACAGTGGAAACAGTGCTAGTTTTTAAAGGTTCTAAAGTAACAGCAATATTCATGCACGTTTATATAAATAATCGGCTGCACAATAAAGTTGTATATAAATAACAAAGAGCAAATGGTCGAACATTCTCCCTTGGGGAACTCCTCAAAGCGGTGAACTCAGAATGGTACTTATTACCACCCAAGTTAATTTTAACTTTATGTTATATAATTTGTATTTTTGATTAAATATATGACCACTACCCAGATGGAGGTGCAGCACTGTTTCACACCTCTGTGAGATCATCAACGATATATGTTCAACGTTGTTCTTTTCGGTATGAAACATGAAAATTATTTTTGATAGGACTTACAAAATTAGCCACCGTCGGGTCAGTTAAAGGACTAGTTTCTGGAACGAAGTTTCTTTCGTACCAGAGATTTTTAGGAAATTATGAAACATTTCTTTGATAAAGTAATAAACATTTGATCGATGAACAAACATTACTGATGAGGTGATTGGATGATCCGCATCCATGTTAAAAAAAGTTCTGAATTCTCTAAATTGCTTTTTTGTGGACACATTCGGGATTCTATATAATTCTTACGTAAAACCCATTGTCGTGAATTTTATCATATCAGCCTAATTTTTAAATTTTATCGTATGACCTAAATCGTAATCTTTCAATTATTATTGAGTGAAAATTTCTCAATTCAAATATTTCAAGGCGATAAAACAAAATAAAAATACAAATTTTAATATATTTATGGGCAAGCATAAATTTCAACGTATTTGTATGAATTCAATTTCTGTATCACCTACACAGAATTATGTAAATTTGGAAACATCTATATATAGGAAGTTTGAAAAACATAATATAAATATTTGCCCTAACTCTTAATTCTTATTATATTATACTATTATCTACTCAAGTCATTTCAGATATTGATAAAGTATCATCTGATAATACTCCCCATAATATACATACTCGAAGTTGTTTATATTGTGAACATTATCAACAACATTCCTCAGATATAAATACAAGAGAAAATCAATATTTCAATATTCTATTTAAACAACTTATCTACGATTTGTCTTGGCGCTGAAGGGCCGACGTGTCATCAAATTCCAAACGTTATTTATTCAATATTTGTAACTGATATAATTGACGGTGATAATTGTCATCGGTACGAGGGTATGCAGACACATTTTCGTACCGACAAATCATATAAATTCGTATATAGACATAATAAAAATATATTATCAAAATGATAATATGTTTTATTTATTTTATTTATACATAAACAATTTTTATTTATAATATACATTTATTGTCATTGAAAAGAATATAGATAAAATTTTTAAAAATTTTCCTTTTACAATCGTTAAAAATGAATTTAAATATATAAAAAACGAGTTATTGTTCGATGTATAGAAATTATATTTTCTTCGCCAAAAACTATCATTTCGTCAGAAACATATGCCTTTTGGTAACATTTTGATGATGTTGGGAATTGGCAAACAGCTGGCAACCCAAAGTTTTTTTCTTATCGACAAATCAAATAAATTCGTATATAGATATAATAAAAATATATTATCAAAATGATATTATGTATAATCATATCATTTATTGTCATTGAAGAGAATATAGATAAAATATTTAAAAATTTTCCTTTCACAATCACGAGAATCAAAATATATAAACGAATTATTGTTCCATGATAGAGAAATTATATTTTCTTCGCCAAAAACTATCATTTTGTCAGAAACGTATGCCGTTTGTTAACATTTTGATGATGTTGGGAATTGGCAAACAGCTGGCAACCCAAGGTTTTTTTCTTACCGACAAATCAAATAAATTCGTATATTGATCTAATAAAAATATATTATCAAAATGATAAATATGTATAATCATTTTGTGTTTATTGTCATTGAAGGAATATAGATACACTTTTTAAAAATTTTCCTTTCACAATCTTTTAAAATGAATTAAAATATATAAAAAACGAATTATTGTTCGATGATATAGATATTATATTTTCTTCGCCAAAAACTATCATTTTGTCAGAAACGTATGCCGTTTGGTAATATTTTGATGATGTTGGGAATTGGCAAACAGCTGCCAACCCAAAGTTTTACATCTGCCGTTCTTCATGCAGTAAGAAAGGTTCAACTGGTCAACCTGCTTTTCTGTCACCTCCTGTCTGGTTTTAGAATATGTATAAACTCCGTAGTTTATTCGGAAAGTATTCTGGAATGATCTATAAATATTAGAATTAAATATTGTTATAATAATCGCAAATTCATTGAAAAAAGTTTAATATTTGATGGTGATAAACCAGTTTCTACGTCATTAGATCTGAAAACTGCGAAAATTTGATCTATCCACATAGAAACAATCGCACAGTTTTCAGTGAAAGCTTTGTATTTATATTGTATATATAAAATTCATGGTGTAGTGAATAAATAAAAGATGATAAATTCACACATAATATTAGCGTGTATTATAAAATATATGAATTCTCAACAAAGTAAATATTGAAAGAAACATTTGTTTTGCTATGGCTCAGATTATCACAGGAGCGTAACAGGCACAACGGAGTTTTGGAATTTTACCTGATCGGTATTTATTCATTTGTATTTATTTTTAGCACGAGGTATATCTACTAAAACTAGTTTCCATATTGGGTCAGGTAATGAAGAATAACAGTGTGAATATTAACGTGAAATATTAATGTTCGAAAGTTATTATAGATACTGAAGTGTTAAAAATATATTTTTTAGTCTGATGCTATTTTTGAGATTTATTTATTAGAGTTCGCTTGGTAAGGAAAAAAATATATATACAAATCCATCTATTTTCGAAATGGATTTCTTTAGGGTTGCAAAAGGATACTAAATTATTTGAAGGTTATTATGTCAAATATAAATCCAAGCATGTCATTTTCTGAAACTAAATTAATCATATATTTGCCTAAGTTAGATTGAAATTGAAATGAAGTAATATTACGAATTACTAACTTCAGCTTATAAATCAGGATGAAAGAAAGAAGACAAAAATGGAAAAAATAATAAATTAAAATTAACACACTTAAGTTTCATTAAATATATTAAAAACTCTACATATGTTTCGGCTGGTTAACCCATTATCAAGAGTATACAATGTCACTGTCAGTAACACTGTATACTCTTGATAATGAGTTAATCACCCAAAACATATGTAGAGTTTTTAATATGTATTTATGAAACTTAAGCCAAGGGTGTTAATTTTAATTTATTCTTAAAAATATTATTCTTAATTTATTAAAAATGGAAAAGCTTCTTGAATTTGTGTTGCTCGAAACCACTAATAAGAAGTAGATGAACTGAAATAATAGTTTTAAAAAGTTGTATTTAGGTTTATAAAGCATTGTATTACAACTTGAGTGTTTTACTTAATCTGTGATTCTTCTCTTGAATTTTTAATAGACAAGCATTGTTCCTTTTAGGGCTCCTAGTGGTAAATATTTATGTAATAACCGGTGGAAAACACAAATTTGGCATTGAGCCATTTGTTCTACAGTTTATTACATTGTAAATTTTCTCGTTGGGTTTAATAATAAATAAAGGTGGCTAGGCGGATCTTTTATAGACGCCGTAATATGTGAATTTATAGATTTTCAGGGAAGATATGAAGTTTGTTTTATAAATCGCCCTCAATGTCGATATAAAGTGATATATATTGGATTTTTTCGGTTTTATTTATTTTATCAGAGTTCTGTACAATTTTTTAGCGACAACAACCTTTTTCTCCAATCTTTTGATCAACTTTTATTATTTGCAAAGATTTTATTGAACGAAATTCAGTCGTTTTAAACAGCAACAAGCTTTAAACACCTTAATGAAACAATATTTAGAATTTTCTCATAATTTAATACAAATACGCATGACGACGTTTCGAAGTACTACTTCTTTATCAACTGATAACGAGTAGTACTTCGAAACGTCGTTATGCGTATTTATATTAAATTATGAGAAAATTCTAATTATGGATTTAATTTTCTCCAAGTATCGGCCCCATCAATCATCAATTTAAACACCTTATATCATATTATTTTACTATCATCTTACACTACTTATCACAATAATATGTAATAATATATATTTGCAAATATATATATATAATAATATAGGTAACAATATGTTGAAGAAAACGAAGATAAGTTAATAAATTAATCAAATTAAATGGTCATGATGAGTATTCAACAAGTAACAGTGATGTGCTACTTAATCCTAAGCATAAAACAGCTAAATAAGCATACTATATATGACAGTCTTTTGATAACTCGAATGTAGTCAATAATGAATCAATCTTTTAAGGCGATGAATCTTATTACAGTCTCGGTGAGTTTTTGTCAAAGTAATGTTTTCCTTGTGTTTTTATTGTTACAATTAATTTGATGCTAGTTTGTGAGCCTGTGTATTTTCTCTTCAGTGACCTTTTCTATAATTTATTATACATTCGACTGAAATAAAGTATCTATCTATCTATTGCACTGGGGGAACAGCAATTTTGTTGTCTTAGATCTGTGACTTGTTTTTGACTAAATTTTGGTCTCTGAATTCAAAAATGTTATCAATTTTTCTCTATCGCGTCAAGTTTAAACTACAGGACACCCTCTCTTTATCCTAAATTTCATACAAAATGGGCATACAGAGGAAAATGAAGTGGGTACTAACCAAATATATTAGAATATTTTATTCGTACAAAGGTTATTATAATATTAAAAATTAAATTATGTTTATACAAAAAATAGAAAAAGATATTAGGGTTAAAATTTTCGCTTATAGCTTCTTCTAGAATATTTAATCTGGGGGCATTCTAGCTTGATGCTCCAACGTAGTCAGCCATCATACTTACATACCATCGACCTTGATACCTTGCCTCCAAATCTTGGTGATATTGCACACCCCGTTCATCACTAACAGCGCCAAGATTTTCTGGAAAGTTAGCAAGATGGCTATAAAAGAAATGCAATTTGATACTTATGTTACAGCCAACCTTTTTAAACCTTTCTAAGAGTTGAACAATTTCGACGTTATTCTTGGCTCGTGTGTTTCCAAGAAAGTCCTGGACAATACTTTCGAATGCAAGCATTCTTTTCAAGTTCGGTCATTGCTTCAATGAAACGTTCATCTTTAATAAGTTGCGGAATCTGTGGCCCATCAAAGACACCAGCCTTTATCTTCTGATATGACAAGCTAGGAAATGCCGAAATGATATACTTAAAGCAGTCTCCTTCAGTTGACAAAGCTTTAACAAATTGCTTCATGAGACCTAGTTTAAATGCAAAGGCGGAAATATAATGATTTTATGTCGACAAATAGCTGATTAAGAATGTTTGGATCACCACGTTTTAGGTCAGATCTTGGCGGCCACTTCGACAGCAATATTGAAAGAAATTTTTCAGCTTATATATAAATAAGAACGAAATATTGCTAATCTTGTGTGAATAAAAATCTTGTACTACGCGTCGGAAACCGGCTTCACTATTCAAGAGCGACAAGTACATCTGTTCACTACTGTGTCTCATGCGTAACTGACCAAAATAGTCTCTAGACCAGGGATTCCCAAACTAGGGGGCGTGAAGATATGTCAGGGGTTGCGTGAGCACAAGACCAGTTAAAAATAAAAATTTCTAAATAAATAAAATCAATACATTTCTTTAACTGTTTTTACATTGTAAATTTTTTAAATCATCTTGATGTTTAGAAAACTTAACAATCCATGTGTATAAAACATTTTATTTTGTTTTCACGTTGTAGATTTTTTATATCAATCTTGATGTTTAGAAAACTTAACAATCCATGTGTATAAAACATTTTATTTTGTTTTCACGTTGTAGATTTTTTATATCAATCTTGATGTTTAGAAAACTTAACAATCCATGTGTATAAAACATTTTATTTTGTTTTCACGTTGTAGGTTTTTTATATCAATCTTGATGTTTAGAAAACTTAACAATCCATGTGTATTAAACATTTCATTTTACTAGACAAATTGTATACGTATATAATATAATAAAATAAAATTTTATTAAATTAAATATTTAATTATGTTTCATCAAGAGTTATGCGAGAATTCAATCTCAATCAAAATAAAATTTATTGAAAAACATTTCTTACATTGTAAAATTACATTCATTCAATTGATACAATAATTACAACTAAGAAGAATGCTCTCAAAGGGACTGAATTCAATTTTGAGTCTGATCTTCCATTCAGCCCTCGAACAAAAATATTCGCTCAAAGAAAAATATTGGTTAAATGTATATTCACAATAATATACACTTTCATTTGCAAAGAAAAGGAAAAAATTACCTTAGAAATATTGAACATTTGAGACAATTTGGCATGGTGAAGGACATTTGTGGTAAAAAATATACAAACATATGATACAAAAAATTGATTCATACATTATTGCCTACATTCGAATCATCGAAGTACTCAGCCACACTATAGTATGCCTTTGTTAAGAGCAGAGATTTAACTCTCCTCTTAAACAAATGAGCTTTCAGTACTTTCAAATTCGATGGTAAATGTTTGAAGATTTTAATACCCTGATAATAGAGTGAGTGCTTAAATTTAGCTGTTTTATGCATAGCAATAAGTAGCACGTCACTGTTGCTTGTTGAATACTCATGATTACTATTCAATTTAATAATCTTCATTTTCTTTAACATATAAGAAACATCTATAAATATATAAACACAGTAAGGTGAGTATGTAATTATTAATGAAGATAGATTTACAAGATATTCGTTGATGAATATTGAATATTAATCGAAGTAACCGCTTCTGTGTAATAAACACCGTATTTGTTTCTGTAGAGCAGCCCCACAGCAGAATATTATAATTTAGATGACTATATACAAGACTGTAATACACATTCATAACACAGTTTCTAAGTACGATGTTCATAATTCTAGAGATTACAAAAAATGATATACTCAATTACATAAGTCATCGAATGTGTGATGTCCATCTCAAATTTCTGTCTACATATATTCCAAGAAACTTTGTTGATTGGGGTGATGATATATTGTTGTTCCCATATTTAACCACCAAGGTACTAATTCCATTGCCCTTCAGACAAAATGAACACGTACAGTTTTGTCAACGTTCACCATCAGATTGTTCATTCGACACTAATTTACATTTCTTTTCATCAATTTACATTTTTACTAATTTACGTATTCGTATAGATTTAAATGCCATAGTTTCGTGTGAAGTTGATCGAATATTAAAAACTGGTAATGTCTTCTGAATTGAAAATTCGAAGCCATTACACTCTTAGTAGTGTTTACTACCCGACTTGCATCAAAAGAAATTCGCTTAATTACGCGTAGATTCTTCTGCGCGTCTAAAAATTCGCGATGTATAATGCATCTCGCGAATATCGATAAAATAGACGTAGTTTCCAGTTTTATTCCTCGCGACCGCGATTTCTACCACAATCATCGTCATTGTCTCAGATCGTTCGTTCGGTACGGAATTCGAGATTTCTGCTACTCGAGATTAATAATAAGCGCGGAATTTTTATTGCAACTTCGTAGCCGGAATAATTGTAACAATTATCTCAATAAATTACCCGCTCCAGCGGCGGCGTATCTTCGCGATCGTAGACGGCTAGCGAAGACGATGGGTGCCAATTTATAGTGGTTAAATTATCGAGTCGGTGCTATGCGCGTTTGGTTACGCTCGAAAAGATCGAAATTCACGTGCAACAGTTTGTTGCGGTCGCGTTATCGGAGAGCTGAACAGCTAAAGCGACTGTAAAAATGCATTTCTAATATCGAATACCGATGCGGTGTAAATAGCAGGTATTTTGAATTCGAAATCGTCTTCGAATATGTAGAAAAGTATCATTTTGAGTATTTCGTAATATAAATTTTATATCGTCAGTTGTCACCGGCTTGAAGTCTGAGTTCATTTGTCTATGCGTAAATTACTTTTTTTCCTAGTGTGCGTTCCTAATGACAACTAATTAGGTCGAAAAAGGAGTCTTAATAATTTTTAATATCTGCCATCAGGTTTGTATTTTTTTATTATCTATCATCGTTCGTGTTTTTTATCAATTACCTGTGTATACATAATTGCTTTTGAATATTAATTTCAAGTAGCCTACTGCGTTATAGAGGCATATATGTTAAACTGAGTTATAATATATTCGACGGGTAAACATGAAACTTCAAGCTTATCGTTGTCTCAAATAGATATTGTGCTCAAAAGATAAACACTGTTTATATAATGACATTTCATTTAACTTAATTCATTCTTATATTGTTGACTGTCTCTCTATTTCGTACTTCGTATTATCTAAAGTTTGCGTTGTTAAACTCGCTCATTCTGCTTCCCTTTGAAGATGACATTCCATAGAAAGTTTCAGTTGTAATACTTTTGTAAAAGGTCATTCGAGAAATGTCCTAGTAGAAGGAATAAAACGTAATTAACTGCTACTATTTCTGTTTTATATATGCGCGTTTGGTTACGTTCGAAAATATCGAAATTTATGTGCAAGTCGCGTTAGCGGAGAGATAGCTAAAGCGATTGTAAAATTAATATTACAATCGCTTAAACAACAATTTATATTGCACATTTTTGCCATTTCAAATCGTAAGTAAATTTCATTTAGAAAAACTGAATATGCAAGGAATATGTTAAAAAAAAGTTGATTGTTCTGTGAATTTTATCTCAAAATTTAACTTTTATTATCTTTTTTATTTTTTACTATCTTATATTATTTATCTTTTAAAATTTAAGTATAGAAAGTATTGAACAGTTGTAAATTAGCTATTTTAGTAATAAATTGTAGAAATATGTAAAAAAGAGTTATTTTTACATTTTGTGAAATATTCAAAGTATACGTAAAAGTAATATTTATACTATCGAATAAAGTCCAAAATGGCAAAGAGTGAATAATGAATCTTCATACTCCATTAGCTATGTATTCGAGTCTTACAAATTTGAATATCTATCATGAAATGAAATCGCTGGACAATTGTGTTTAACTTCAGCTCGCGCTTGACCATGTTTCTAGTTGGTGTGAGGACAATTATTTGAGGTTTTATGTGTCAAAGTGTAATGTTGTCTCTTTCACAAGGAAAAGAGACGGAATTGACTGTGATTATAGCGTCGGTGGTCAGGTTATTTCTCGTTCTGATAAGGTGAGAGATATTGGTGTAGTCTTCTACCAGAAGCTTTCCTTTGTCCCACACATTACCAAACTTATTTCATCTGCCTCGAAAATATATGAATTCGTTATACGCAATGGCTAATATTTCAATAATCCTCAACATTCATAGAACTATTTAATACCCTAATCCGTAGCAAGTTCAAGTATGTCAGCATGATCTGGCATCCCATTTACACTTGACATCAACGCCATCTTGAGGCTATTCAAAGAAGGTTCTTGAAATTCTCAGTTTGGAGGGAGGATAAAGATTAACCACAAAGAGGAGTCGATCATAACGAATTATTGAGTCGATTTAGTTTAATCTCATTGCAGAGCAGGAGAGAAACTTCATCACTCAAATTTTTGTACAAATTTTTGCACAATAGTATTTATTGTCTTTCTTCTTGTCCGCATTGAAATTCCGTGTTCCTAGGCAAACTTCTCGTAATACAGAATTATTCCACCTAGAGACTCCGAGGACCAACTCCCTAATACAATCCTCCCTTTTGGTTTATGGAGTCTATATTCAATAGCGTTGCCAATAATTGTGACATTCCTTTTGACTCCATAGAATTTATTATCAGGAGTTCTGTGCACAAGAAAATTGACTAAAATGAATGGATTTAGATTGAGTTCTTTGTAGTATTTCATTGAATGCTATGATGTAGTGATAAGTTACTATTTTTTAGATTAAATTGAGCTCTTTGTTATATCTTTTTCATTTTAATTTTTTAATAGTATTCAACAATGTTATTATTTTCTGTAATTGGGTTTTATACCTGTTGAGAATAAATAACTTATTATTATTTTATTATTATCAAATTTACACATTTTTCTTAATTCCGCAATATTTCAATTTTCTAACCGTCACAATTAAGGCACGCCACTGTATCTCAGCATGTACGACCGCCCATGGAAACTGCGCGGAATAGCGATGCCTCTGTATACATTTTTCATGTGCTTTCGGTGTCGCTAGCTACGTTATATGTTTTAGTTAAGGTGTGTTAATACGTGCAAATATGATGTTTATTATGATGATAATGTATTTAACACAGAGTTGATGGTAATTTGTATGTTTATGAAATTCCATTTAAGACGTACCTACTTTGAAACGTTCGCTGTCAGGCACAGTTGATCTATAACATTAGCAGAATATATTTTACATCATCAAGAAGGGAAATATTTTTAGGAAATTTGTTGAGTATTCAGTTTTCTATTGAACTTTTTCCGTATCCGTGGTTAGTTTTTAGAGTGTCCAGTATCACGATTCGTGTTCAATACTGATGTGGCATAATTATATTCGAAATTATTCACTAATTCTTGTAATATAATGTAATAATCTTCTTTATTTAGCAAATACTGCTACAGTAACATTCTCGTTAGTCAATCTACGTAGCAATATCAAATCGAAATCTTAATTCTACATACCAAATCAATTTAAAACAAATCTTAAATATTTATCAACTATATTTCGCTCCTGTACATGTCTCCCAATCTAATCTTGAACCTTCTTAACTTATATCACCCTCATTCCGAATTCTATTGTCCAGTTCGTTATATCTAATAAATCTCTTCACAAACACTGAATTGTAACAACCAACTCGTTTAACATCAGTTTAAACGTGAAAATTATCTCTCCCTCTCGTTTCATATCCATGAATGTCTCTACAGTACACCAGATACCTCTCAAAATAAGATGGCATACTCCCTAAATGTATTCTGTGCACAAAAACTATTGTTTGGTACTCCAACAATTGTCTCACATTCATCCAATTTTAACTGTCCAACATGTCACCTATACTGGTGTATCCCTCACAAAAAAGAATCACTTTCATACCTCTATCCTGTAATTTTTGAAATCTATATATTTAAATATATAGATTTAAATATCACTATTATTTCCCAAATACAGTACTGTACCACAACAATAAAACATTGTAAAACTAACTTATTATACAGTACCTATGTATTAAGAGTGTTAAGTTAGACATTTAATGATGATAAGTTTAATGTAATTGGCTAACATAAAGGATTACAATTAATAGTAAGAGTTTTGCCAGGCTGATCTGCAACTCCTTCATTAGTAACATGAAAACGCGAAAACTTAACACTAAAGAAATTAATCCGCACATCAACAAATTTTTTCTTAATATATATTTTTTCAATTCAGTGGACCTACAGTTTATCGCCGGTAATATGGGCTTGTAATCAATTTAGGTACATTACCCAACAATTATCATAATTAAAACTTTTTAAATCAAAGACAAACACATACACCCATGCCTTCGCCGGGGCTCGAACCCGAATCCTGCCGCACCTTAGTCATATAGATACCCAAAACTTTAGTAAAACCATCCTCTCTCAATCGACTGTATAGTCTTTTCTTGAAAGTAATTATTGAGGTATTAGCCTCAAACAACTTAAACTTATAAGTTTATCCTCTTTAAAATGAGTTTAACATCATCAGATCTCATCATTTGCTACTTTTTTATTCGCTAAATATACTAAAGTAAAATATTTTGACCTAAATTCACAACCTAAAAATTAGAATTACTATAGGTTAAGTTAGGTTAGGTTATTCTGACGCACCTTAGTCATATAGATACCTAAAACTTTAGTAGAACCATCCTCTCTCAATCGACTGTACAGTCTTTTCTTGAAAGTTATTATTGAGGTAACAGCCTCAAACAACTTAAACTTATAAGTTTATACTCTTTAAAATTTAGTTTTACATCAAATTGAGTTTAACATGATCAAATCTCATCATTTGTTACTTTTTTATCCTCTAAATATTCTAAAGTAAATATTTTGACCTAAATTCACAACCTAAAAATTAGGACTACTATAGGTTATTGACAATTTGATAAAACATTACAAAACCAAATTGTGTTGTACCTATGATTTTGTGATGACTATGATATTGATGCCTATTGATTGCTATACTCCTTAAAATACAATAATGATATGGTTTTTCATTTGAAAAAAAAGCTCTATACGGATTATTAGCAGAAGATGCAATGATTTATGTTATTACATTATGACTAATGACATTATGAGCTAAAAATATCCTGACTATGACATATAGTAGAATCAATAGAGATTTTGCAGCAATAAATGAATGGCGAAGCGATACGGTTTATCGCTGAATGTAAAAAAGTTTGAATTTTTAGTTTTGGGTGTAGGTAAAATTCTGAATATAAATTTGAAATGAAAAATTCACCTCGATGCGAGTATGGTGAAAAATATACACTTGAGCATCTGTTTTTATTTAGTCTATACTTTATAGCAATTTACGACATTAGAGAAAAGTTTTGAACACTATAAAATTAAAAATTAACACTCTTGACAACATTTTAAAGACTACAGAGCAAAAAACTCTACATGTTTCGGGTATAACGGGTGAAAGTATAAAGGGTATAAGTGCGTTAAATTTTAATTTTATAGTTTTCAACATGATGTTTCATAATAAAGAGATAAGCGAAACCTACGTGTCATTTATTAAAAATCAAAGAGTTTTATCGGCCCTACAATTTATGCATTCTCCTGTCTCAATAATCTGAATGCTAATGAAGTAATATTCTATTTTTTTATTTCTGCTGGTGTCAGGATATGACCAACGTTGTTTCCTGTGTTTAATATTTCCACGAGTATAAAAACCTTTGTTTCCGTGGCTCTAAGATGTATGTGTATGAAGAACAAAAATCGCCGTGACGAGCCTTTCGGCGTAATGTATATTCCAGTGTATATTCCTGTTTTGATGTACATTTCTTCTTCTATGGCCTCGCCTTGTCCCGTTATACGGGGTCGAATTTCTTGATCCACAACCTCTTCATGTCCCTCTGGACTTCCACCAACCAGGAAGTTGGTGGTCTAGCTTTCCCTCTCTTTTGTGTAGCAATGGAAAGACACTTTTTTATTATATAGTCTTCGGGACGTCACTTAACATGACCATACATCTCATGACCAACATCTCATCCTGGAGATCGGTGCAACTTTAAAACTACCCCCAATGAATTCATTTCTTATTTTGTCTCTAATTGTAACTCCTCCTGTCCATCGCAACATACGCATTTCTGCAGTATATGTATATGTATCTCTTATTGTCGGATTATTACTCAAGTCAACGCCATCTGGCTCTCTGCCCATTATGAAAAAAAAATTCTGAAGGTAATTAGTAACGAAAATGTAACTATTAAAATTTAAGTTGTTAAATATGTAGGCATTATGTTAGATGAGAAATTGAGTTTCAATGACCACGTCGACTTCATATCGTCTAAAATCCCTAGGAATATCAACTTTTTGAGAAGAATTGGAACAAATTTGCAAAATAGAACTATGCGAACAATTTTGAAAAGCAATAGATGTACTCCAATCGAAAGCATGTTAAATTGCGTAGAACTAATGTCACTTAAACAGAGAATATTTTCTGCTACATATATATTTGTATTTAAAATTAAAAATAATTTGTTCCCATATAGAGTAATAAAAAATATAAAATGTATCAGTGATGTGCACGCTAATAATACAAGGAATTCCGACAGTTTCTATATGCAAGTTTTTAAGCTTTCTGAATCTAGAAATAGTATATTTTATGAAGGATTCAATGCATTTAATGAATTGCTTAGCTCCTTGAAAACAGTTAGTAACCTTAAAGTATTTAAGCTTAAATTAGCTAAGTTCGTTTTATAAAAATAATTGTTGATAATGAATTTAGAATGTAAATTTATATATTAATTTTGTATATGATAATGCACTCTGTTTTCGTTGAGAAGTTCATTTGTCTATGCGTAAATTGCTTTTATTCCTATTGTGCATTCCTGATGAAATTTAATTCGGTCGAAACAGCAGTCTTAATAATTTTTTGTATTTCCAGGTTTGTATTTTTTCATTATCTATTATCATCGTTCGTGTTTTTTATCAATTACCTGTGTATACATAATTGCTTTTGAATATTAATTTCAAGTTGCCTACTACGTTATATAGGCATATTTGTTAAACTGAGTTATAATATATTCGACGGGTAAACGTGAACTTCAAGTTTATCGTTGTCTCGAATAGATATTGTGTTCGAAAGATAAACACTGTTTATATAACTACATTTCAATTAACTTAATGCAGTCTTATATTGTTGACTGTCTCTCTATTTCGTACTTCGTGTTATCTAAAGTTTGCGTTGTTAAACTCGCTCATTCTGCTTTCCTTTGAAGATGACATTCCTTAACGTTTCAGTCGTGATACTTTTGTACAAGGTCATTCGAGAAATTTCTTATTAGAAGAAATTAAACGTAATTAACTGCTACTATTTGTGAAATTGATAAAAAAGTATATTTATTCGAAATGAACTGTGAAACAGGCGGTTCAAAAAAGGGTCTTGGTTCGATTTAACATCATTCTCCATTTTGAAATGGCACAAAAAAAGATCTAAAGTTCATCAAAGGAAAATATACGCCGTTCTAATTTAACTCTTATTAATTAATTTAGAATTTGTTTAAATTACTTTTTTAGGCCCTATATTGTCTCTAAAACTACTATTATTTGTCTGGTATGATTGTACAGACTTCTCGGCACAGTCAAATAAATTCATTGAAATATATCCATCTACTTCTTGCTGTTCGTTGACTATAATGGTAACAAGTTTCTTATATTCCAATTTTATTTTTCCAGTGAACTCTCAACCGAAGCTATGAAGCAGAGTAATAATCCCAAGATCAATCTCTAACAGTTGGCCATGAATGATCACGTACAATTCAGCGAGCCGGCGCCACCTAGCGTGGGCCACACGAAGCGCCATAGACTGACCATTTTCAAAGATGCCGTCCCCTCGGTGCACGGAAAGCCCTCAATTTCCATTAACGGAAAAACTAGGCTCAGCACGCATCAGAGAAACCTCAGCCTGGACTTCAGGTAAATCAAAATAAAAACCCTTTTGTGTTCTTCTGGAGGGACGAGAATGCATATTATCATAGGCAGCTAATAAAGTAGTGAAAACTTCTTATGGTGCCCTAAAAATGAATGAAACTATCTGTGTATCCATATATGTCAATAAGTCCTACCACTCAGACCAAATCTTACAACTTGTTCAGAGAGGTGTCATCCTAATTGAACCAAGTATTGAATTTTAGTGAATCCTAATGCGCCCCTTGGGTCATACCTTCAGGTAGTCGTTGTATAGATGTCAAAAAGTAAGATTTTCGAGATCTTTCACAAAGGAACCAACTCCTAACAATTCAGTAATCTTTTCACAAAGCACGAAAAATGATGGAGAATATTTGGTCATACTTATCAATTTTTTAATTGAGACCAAACTTACACTACTTAGTTATTAATAACCTGTCATCCTAATTGAACCACGTATTGAATTCCACATAGTGAATCCAAATGCCCTTTAGGGATACCAAGGTGCAAATTCGACAAGAAATACCTTCAGGTACTTTCAGTTGTCAAAAAGTAAGATTTTTCACGATCTCTTACAAAGGAAATAACTCCAAATAATTTTGTGCAATCTTTTCACAGATCTCTAAAAATGATTGAGAAATTGGTAGTTCTTATCAATTATTTTCGTTGAGACCAAAGGATCAGTAGTTATTTATCTCAATTGAACCAATTGTTGAATGATAGCTACTTCAACTTAGACCCTTGGGGAATACCTTCAGGTACTTATTGAAAAGTTGTTAGAAAGTAAAATTTTGACGATCTCTTACAAAGTGTTTCCTCGGGGAAAGTTTTATACAAGATTGAGTTTTTATGGAAGTTGCATTTTAACGAAATGATTGAATTGTTATAGGGTCATAGATCTATTTTTAAATAGCCTATGTTTGGACATTGGTCACGAGTTTCCGTAATTCGCGAGTACGGAACTATAAGAAACGCTGTTATTGTCATAGTAATTGCCAATTGAGGAACTGGATTAAGTCTTGGACGCTCCGGTCACGTTCGGTTATAAAGCGCAGAAAATTAACTCGCTATTCGTTTCAGTACAGAATTTCATTTGCTAGCGTCCGCAAAAACTATTTTCTCCTACCGCGTACAAGTCGGGAAAAAAAGATTGAACTCACAGTTATCACTAAATTATGTTACAAATTGCTGACAAAGGTTTACATCATTAAAAAGGCCTTGAAATGGGTTAGTTGAAAGAGAACATCTTCAGATATTTACAACTTACAGGTATTAAATCGGTTTAGAATTCGTTGTTTCAAAACGTATTAGGTAAAATAAAACGTAAAATAATCACGCTTCGCGATTATTTGAAAATATCAAAAGGTTCAGAATAGCAATGTCTTTATACGGTGAGGTTTTAAAATGTAGCGATTCATAATAATTCACAGAATTTATAATTCTATTCTTGCCGATGGCCATTTTGTGTAAAATCGTTCTGTATACTTTTATATAGGTTAAACTCAATATTTGAACGAGAAAATTTAAGTGACACACCCTGTATATGGTTCTCTAAAATATCTCACGAAAAATAATATATCAAAATAATTTGAGATCGGTTTCCTATATAAAATAAATCTTCGTTTCGTATTTCATATCGATTATTTTCAAGTGTCTGGATCGTTGATTTGTTAAAATTCAAAATGTAACTGTTACTATTCCAACTTATGTAAACTGGTAGGCCCAGTATAAAACTCATCATTTCTGGGTGATATTTGTTAAACATATTCAGAACTTAAGATCTATTAAAACAAAATACAATTCTTAAGGCAATACTTCGTGGAATATTTTGAAATTACAAACTACTAAATTCCAGAAAATGTTTGAATACACTCGACGTCTGTTTCGGGTTTCTAACCCATTATCAAGATTCGAATATAGCAGATGTAATTAAACTCTTTATAATGAGGTGGTAGACCGAAACATATGTCAAGTGTATAAAGAATTTTGAGAAATGTAGTCAAGTGTTTTCAATTATGATAGTGATGAAATCTAGAATTAATAAAACCTTTAAAATTGCCATATGAAGTATAGAAGGAATTTTGAAAATAAGAGAACGAAATCTCAGTGTTCCAACCATTTCGATTAATTGAAATCGTTCGTTTCGTTACCAGAATCTTATTTTTATCTGCATTCGAAGAATTCATTTCAATCTTGCTGTATTCATCACATGAAACTTGCAATTTCGCGAAAAATATCAAAGTTACACTGCAAAGTGATAACTAACAATAAGTTCTATATTTATTTCGTACTCCAACTTCAGGTTATCAGCGATGTCTGTATTTTCGACCTTTCGCTATGATAAACACACATGATTCATTTCGTATAGCCTCTAATCGTTTCAATTAATTATAGTGAATCACTTAGAACAACGTTTTAAATTTCATTTCGTATTAGTCAAATTCCCAGGGCTGTGAATAAGATCGGCAAACAGACAAAAACCATTAAGGATGTTACTGATTAAATCGAAAAAATAACCGCTTTCAATAACGGCGATATTTAGAACTTGCTTACATTTAAATCGATTCAAATGCGTAGATTTAACATGACGTAATATTCTTCAAATTGATCCGATTAGAATATTTAAGTATCAATAAATGTGGATCTCTAAATGTTTCAATCATTGAATGTTGAAACTTCGGGTGGTTCTTCCAGCTGAATGTAGGAATATGGAGTTTGAACTCAAGAAAAGAATAATTTATTTATCGTATTTATGGCTCCCATGACAAAATGTTCTGGAGTATGTTGAAATATTTTCGTTTTCAAAGATTCTACTATTTCTCTTATTCTGTAACTCTGTTTTTTCGTTTTTGATCATTATAATGATAATCAGGAAAAATTAGATATTACCATGGACCTACGAAGTATGGTAGGTACTATGTGGTAGTAGTAGTATGTATTAAAATAATTTTGAGAATTGTTTAAAAATTGAGAAAATCTACAAAAAACCGAGAGTTACAGTTTCTCTAAACCGTGCAAAGTACTAAAAAATATTGATACAAAAACCTGTGTTTTTTATCGTATTATTAAAGTAATTGGTATCATTATGTACCTAAACTACTCACTATTTTTCTTAATTCGCTATATTAAATATCTAATCAATAGGATTAACTAATCCGATTTGGAAAAAAAAAATCTATTATGATCCACTTTAAAGAACCAATATACATACATTCATTTTAATTTTTCAATAAAAAAACTACATTTTAATATTGAAGAACTTGCAAAAATTATAGATGAACTCCCAGAACTTTCGAAACATCCCTCGTATGTTGGCGTCATATTCCAACTATATCTTTCATCAGAATATTTGGGGCCGTACCCGTTACGCGAAAAATAAACTACACTAAACCATCTCATTTACGGTCCCCCAACGTTTTTGGAACAGAATTTTATGTAGGCCAGTTTTTAGATATAGCGGGTGTTTTTTTAGAGGTATAGAACTTTAAGTTAGCATTACTGTTGGAGATGGCGACCGATTTAACAGCTGAGAAGTGATTTATTCTCAGTTTAGTTTTTCAATTCATGATGAATAGACTCAAGATCATCAAGCAAGGCGTAGATGAATGGGCCCAAGACGAGATTGCCGTTGTTCCCGATTTTCATAAGCGAATTTTGTTTAGCGATGAAGCGCACTTCTGGTTGAATGGCTACGTCAACAAACAAAACTGCCGCATTTGGAGTGAAGATAATCCTCAAGTGTATGCCAAAACACCGTTACGTCCAGAAAAACTGAATGTTTGGTGCGCTTTATGGGCTGATGGAATCATTGGTCCGTACTTCTTCAAAAACGGTGATGGCCAGAACGTTACAGTCAATGGTGATCGGTGTAGAGCCATGATTACTAACTTTTTCATTCCTGAATTGAACAACCATGATGTCCAGGAGCTGTGGTTTCAACAAGACGGTGCAACATGTCACACAGCTCGTGCCACAATCGATTTATTGAAAGACACGTTTGGTGACCGCCTAATTTCACGTTTTGGACCTGTGGAATTGCCCTCCAAGATCTTGTGATTTAACACCGCTAGACTACTTTCTGAAATGGGCTATGTAAAGTCATTGGTCTGTGCGGATAAGCCACAAACGCTTGACCATTTGGAAGACAATATTCGCCGTGTTATTGCCGATATACGGCCACAAATGTTGGAAAAAATCATCGAAAATTGGACGTCCAGATTGGACTACATCCGAGCCAGTCGTGGCGGTCATATGCGAGAAATCATATTGAAAATTTAATGCCAGAAGATTATCTTTCGAATAAAAAAAACTCTTGTCAATCGAATGATCCATCGTTGTTTTATTGCAATTTAAAGTTCTATAACTCTAAAAAAAAAACACCTTTTATTATCACTCACTCATCAGTGCACATCCTACATGTACAGGTAAAATATCGATTTTTCAAATCATTTTAACAGGTTTTGTTTTTTTTATTATTTTTATTGAACTATTTGCAACATGCATCCATCATTGTTGATATTTATTGTTGATTAAACCATGCGAGATGCTAATTTGAATTAAAAAATGTATTTACAATGAATTTTTTTGTTCTAAATATTTCAGTGTGGCTGAAACTTCTATATAATGTTATTCAAGTATCTAAAAACCTAAAATTAATTTGCCAAACAAAATAATTCGATTGTTAAACCTTCAGCCAGACCGATTTAAAAGTGAAAATTGATAGGGCATCTTGGAAGAATAGAGACAATCATAAATTCTTTTACAGGTAATAACTTATTACAAGACGATTACAATCCAGATGACGATGATTATAATTATCAATATGTCTCCATTTTTGTGATACAATTATGAATTTAAAAAAATAATTTTTGTTTATTTTCATATTTTTCTTAATTTTGTACAACAATAAATAATTATATACTTATAATTGATACTATATTAATCCACACATCAATTCAACAGATTTTCTTTCTCGATAATTTATTCGATTTATTCCTAGACCAAGCAAAATGATCTCACATCACTTTTCACTTTTAAATTGGTCTAGCTGAAGGTATAACAATATAACAATGAAGGTATTGTTTGGCAAATTGATTTTAGGTTTTTAGATACTTAAATAACATCATATGAAAATTTCAGCAATTTTTAGAAAAATTTTTATTTTTTTTCAATTTAATTTATACCATAGTCTGGCATGGTTTAATCAACAATGAAAATATCTGGCAATATTAGATTCATGTTACAAAAAGTTCAATAAAAACAATAAAAAAAAGCCAGACCGCCTTTGACGCCCGGGAGAGTGAGATAGATAACATAGATATCTAAAAACTGACCTACCTAAAATGCTTGTTTTTCTGACGTTGCTAGCTCTAGTACTAATAGTTTCAATATATCAATTCTACCTTCAAAAATCGCATAGAAAAGTATCGCTATCGATTCTCACAGACTTGAAAAAATATAAAATTCTTTCTCATCCAACTATAAAATTAACCGCTCGATGATTTTAAATTAAGATGCGCTTCTCGAAATAATTTGCTCAATAAAATAACGACTACTCTTATTTGATTCAAACGCAACATTAACAATGTGTTTTATTTCACGATCCCACGACCTACACTCATCTGTTGGCCGTATGATAAACAAGTCGAAAACTGTGTTATAATTTTCGAATTCCGTAGTTTTTCAGTATGTAGCAATGAATGAACTGGTCCGTGTTAGATCCAGTGGCGGCCGGTGAACTATAAGAATAGGTGTGCGTTATTGATAATTGGAGACGCATAAAAAAACACATCCACCATTTCTTTATATGTTATTACATGAATTACAGGGATATAAATTAAATGAAGAATAGTTTACAGGGATATAAATTAAATGAAGAATAGTTTGTCATTATTTTCAAACAGAATTAGGTCTTGAATTAGTTCATGAAAACCTGTGGCTATATGCATACTGATAAATAATCGACAGTAGATTGTCATACATAAACAAACGATTGAATATTCTCACAATTTTAACGTTTTATTGAAACAACAAATTGATTTATGTTTTATTTAACCGATATTGATATTCATTAATGTTTTCGTGGTAGAACAGATAATTATTTCATGCTTTACTCAACTTCAAAACTAAAGGTTATTTTGTTTAACCTACTGAATTTTCTGTATTAGTAATAAGTTTAGAGAATTTTGGCAGTGGAATGCTCTTTAATGTCGCTTTTTATCCGTTAAAATTTTCAAATAATACTTTCTTGTGTTCCCAGACAGAACGCGTTTGTCTTGAACACTCAAGGATAAACCGCGCATAATAGATACTAAATTTTTTGTTGAAAATTTTATTTGCCTGTACAATGCATTATTAGTAGTGAAAAATAATTCTTCTCTGTCTGTGTATTTGTCGCTCATAAGAGCTGAAACATCTCAACGAACGTTAGTGAATATTCCTGGTTCTGAAATATACATGTATTAATTTCGGTTTCAATATTTTTTTCGTTCATATAACCGTGAGGGTTCCCAAGTTACGAGTGTAAATGTTTTAACGCTACCATCTATCTGCTGCCAACTATCAGATCGCCGCGGTCTCTAGTAAAAACGAATAAACGGATAATCTCCATTTGACGTGACCGAAACAATTAAAAATTCCATAATAGTTTTTGATAAGTATATGTGAAATACAATTTATACGACATATCATCGTAAATGAAAAGTTCTTTTTGCTTGTCTGCGTGTTCGTCCCACACAAGATCAGAAAGGGGTTAATTGTTGTTATAGAATATTTCAGTTCATATTGAAACACGCACTTTTATTTCAGGTTTGGTGTGTTTTTGGGTTACTGAAATCTACTGAGGCCCGGAATTATCTTCCATATGCCTCTTCGTCGTCGATTTGTACTTTGTTCTACTTTTTACAATTTTGGCCCCATTATCCTTCTAGGGACAATTGTTAAGGGCAAGGCGTCGGCAATTTCTGCTTGGCTGATCACGTTCACACAGCGTCCGGCAGATCATGCCGATACTCATATTATAAGGGATGATAAGTCAGGGTTACTGAGATCCACTGAATTTTAATGAGGTCCGGATTAACTATGTCAGGGTTATATAGCTCTACACTGGTTTTGTTGAGGACTGGACCAAAATCCTTTGCCTCTTCATCTTGGTTTAGCCTTTCTTCTACAGTGTTTTCTAGTGAAGTATTTCTCAAAACTGTTTAAGCTTTGTTCTTAAACAGTTTGATCAACTTCTCTTGTTCGCTGATGAATGAATTCAAGCTTCTGGTTTGTGGTCACATTCGTGTTAACGAATGCGATCAACATTCTACCCAGAATGGTCGCTAATTCGTCCTCTGTCGTCTGGGGTGTTACTGCTGCGGCTTTCTTTTGCCAGGAGTTTTCTCCCGGTTGCGGGGCTGATTTGAATTTTCCAGTCGTCGTTGGTTTCGTGGATGAATTGTTCGGGTTTTTAGGACACTTAACGCTTATTGATAAGTGCTCTCCGCTACAGTTGGCGCATTTAGGCGTGGTCGTCTTCGATTTTTTGCATTCATAGGGGTAGTGAGTTTCTCCGCATTTCATGCATTTGGGGTCGGCGTGACAGTTCCTCTGCACATGTTCAAGTAATTCGCATCTGTAGCATTGGACTGTTCCGCTCTTTAACCTTAGACTCTCTACTTGGACAGAGAGTCCGCAGAAAAACTCAAGTCGTTGTAAATAGACAAAACTCTTTCGGGATTTCTACTAGGACTAGGGGGGCGTGGAGTTCAGGGTAAACGAAGCTACGAATGTAAATATTTATAAACGACTCTTTCGGGATTTCTACTAGGACTAGGGGGGCGGGGAGTTCAGGATTAACGAAGCTACGAATGTAAATATTTATAACATTGTCGTGTGTCGGGTGTATTCTAACAGATGCTGTCATCTATCGGATATATCTAGTAACAAACAGACGTTAGCATAACAAATTTTCAATAGTTATGCGAATAAGTTTTAATATTGTTTCGTTTCAGGTCCATGGGCATACTTCTTCCACCCATCACACAGGTGACGGTCACTCCAACGACGACAAATCTAACGTTGCACCATCGAAATCGTAGTTTAGATTCCGCTCTCCAGAGGATACCGGAGGTGGACGTAACGCCGAGCCCGGAATGCGAAAAAGTGACGGCCACCATTCTCTCAAATTCCGACGTCCATTCCTGCACCGTGGCCAAGACCAGACAAAGGGATGAAGTGGTAAGTTGACATACGCATTTACAAAAGCTCGGGAAATTTAATATCAAAACACGAAAGAGGAATAAGAAACACGATATAATCGTTTAGGGGTTTACGTTGGCTAAACAGTTTGGAGACCTCTTCTGTAGAGTTAATTAATATCAACACGTTTCATTTTGATAAATTCTCTATCACGGGTTCTCACGATCCGCGACAGGATCTGTTCAATTTTTAATGAAACTACTTACTGTCTGATAGAAGTGACAGAGAGGAATTCTAATAAAATTAGTGTAACACATTTTCGTTACGTGACGATTTCAAACATTTGCATTTTTATATAGGTAAATAGCGTTAGAGCAACCTGTTTTATAGTTAATTGTGGATCGACTTCGAGACTACGTCGGCACATTTTCTACTGGCCTGGGGGCTCTAGCTCTGCTGTTCCGTGTGACGGCCTCCGTGAATAACTTCCTGTTCGGTCGCGTCCGTACGATGGGAACGTTTCGAATTTTTCGCGTCGCTTCGCCTGTTGCTCGTCAAACCGTGGTGAGGGTGTTACAAGGCTCATGTAGGAAATTATCGTGGAACGATTAGAATCTCGAATAAATTAAACAAAGGGCGGAGATGATGTTGCTCGTTTTATAATCGGCCGTGAAATTTATTGTTTTCGGAAGGAAGGATTTCCTGCGCATCGCCCTGTCTACGAATAAATATGCACGAAGTTACTCAAGAACCTCCAGTCAGAATAATAGAGACGACCAGATCGTTGTAATAATGTAAGGTTGTGCACTCATTTATACACACATATTTACTTAAAAGAAGAAAATTATTAAAAATATGCATTATATAGATGACAGTTTCCTAGTGTCTGCTCGAAAAGAATAGATTTCTTCTTAGGGTTTTCGTCATCTATATAGCATTATTAATTAGGGACAACAGATGGCGTTCCATGCGCGCGTAGTTAATAAAATTAAGAATTGAAAATTTGTAAAATCTATTGAATGTTGTTCAAACCTTGATATGTGGCATGAATTTTGAAAAAAAATTTTATGACATATCAAGAGACCTACGGTTGAGAGATTCAACCTCACGGAGTCATAGAGTTATGTTATACAGTAGAGCCTCGTTAATCCGGAGAGGCAAAAATAAGACCCTTTTCGGATTATCGACATCGGAAAGATCTGCCGGACGCTGTTTGAACGTGACCAGCCAAGCAGAAATTGCCGATGCCTTGCCATTAACAAAATTGTGAAAAGTAGAACATAGTACAAATCGACGACGAAGAGGCATATGGAAGATAATTCCGGACCTCATTAAAATTCAGTGGATCTCAGTCAGTCGGATTATCGAGGCGTCCGGATTATAGTATGCCATATTTAATGTTAATAAAACACACGCTTAACCTTAGTTTCTTTATTAATTTTTTATATTATAGCATAAAGACAAAATGTGCATGTTCAAAATTGCAGCCATATACATAAGAAAATCAGTAAGTTAAAATAAAAAATTCTTCTTGAAAAAGTCTGTAATAGTCTTCTCTTTATAATCTTTGCACTTCATTTCGAAAGCCTGATCTATAAGTCGACGGAGAAACATAACTTCGTGGCTATCAAATTCGTTACCTTCAACCCATTTTAAAGCAGTGTTTAAATCTCCTACTGCCTCTAAATTACCAACTTTTGTGAAGGCGAGAACTTCACCGCTATTGTCCTCATCTTGTTCATCTCCTCATCAATTAACACTTCATATCTTTGTAACTCGCTTTCGGCACCACCAGCAGCCCATTCTTGAGCTTCAGCTTCACTTATTTGAGGATCATTGGGCCCCCTTAACCTGTTAAAGAGCTTGGCTAAAGAAACATTATCTTCTGGTTCGTCATTATCAGTGAGAAATTCAGGGTGCAAATTCTTCCATGATTTGTTAATTAGCTATGCCTTAACATTGGCCCAGCAATTAGCCAAAAGAAAAACTGTGTCCTTTAAAGTTATCGATTTTAATGAGTCCATGAGGTTTTCAGAACATAATGCAAGACAGTTAACCAAAAGTGATTTGCGGTAATTTAACTTTTCACATTTTGTATAACGTTTTGATCCATTGGTTGTATACACGCCGTGGTGTTATGTGGCAGGAACATTGAAAAATGTGACCGTCTTGAGAGATGTGTTCAAGCAATTGAAGTTTATGAGTTCCAGCCGCATTTGCACAAGGCATGAATGTCAGTCTCATCTTCATCATTTTCCTTCCGGAAGCACACTGCTCATTGCCAGAGGCTAAAGTACGATGTGGCAATAATCGCCAGTATAAACCGGATTAGTTAGCATTGTAAACCTATTCCGCTGTTAATTTTTTTTCTCTAATAACTTACTGTAAGTCTAGTTGGAATGGTCCGATAGCGGATTCATAATTTGACAGTTTTACACCGGCCATTTTTAAACGTCTTATTCCTTGGCGTTTTTTAAATTTGTCTAACCATCCCCGGCTTGCATTAAACTAAACCCCATATTGGAGTTTGAAATTTGGCGATGAAAATTTTGAGCTTTCTTACAAATCATATCACCGCTCCCCCACGAATCCCATTGCCCGGTCGGATTACAGCGATCACCGAACAAGCGGGAGTCCGGATTACCGAGGCCCTACTGTAATAATATGTTATTACTTATGTTCAATAGATCTCGAACCGTAAATAGCAATAGTTTAAATGTATTAATAGGAGTTTAAAAACACATCTTGTTCATACAACAAGAGTGTTTTTAATCATATTGGATAAATGTAATCAGATATTGTCTAGAAATGTGGAGTGTTATTTCCCCACAAGAAAATTTCCCTGACAAGGCCTCAATCAGCCTACTCCTTGTCAGGGGGTTAGTTGCTGAGTGATAGGCAACTAATTCAAGGCCCAATTCTCCCGATTCCTGGAAATCGGGAGAATTGGGTTTAGGTGCTGACAATGCCCCAATCTGCCTACTCCTTGTCAGGTGAATGAGTTGACTACTGATGTAGAGCTGAATTTATTGAGAAAATATTGAGGTATTTATACATAAAATAAAACTGCTTACTCGCTCAATAGTTGCGTTAACCTAGATACTTATTGCCTAATACGTTATTATAAAATAATAATAACTATATAAATCTGTTCAAAATCTTCAAGATTCTGAACATGCTGTGAGGCTCCGAGGATCTAACAACAAGGGCTTCATCTCAACGGTTGTACTGAACTCTCCCCTATTTCGACGGATGTACTAAATTCTCCCATCTGACTCGGTTCTATTATTAATTGTGTATAGAAAATCTGTTCGAAATCTCAAAGATTTTGAACATGCTGGGGTCTCCGACGATCTAACATCAAGGGCTTCATATCGACGGCTGTACTAAATTCCTCCATTTGACTAGGTGTACAATCTGACTCTCTTGGTCGATGAACTTCAGCTTGGATTCGTTTCAATGTTGAAGGGCCTGGAATGTGGATCCTTTCTTGTGTGACTGCCCCTCGATAGACGCTGATGGTCCTATAAGTTGCTAGTCCTGTAGTTTAGTTGAAGGACCTGAACTGTGGATCCCTTCGTGTGTGACTGCCTCTCGATAGACGCTTATGGCCCTCTTGGTTGCTAGTCTTGTAGTGGTTCAACTTTAGCTCGGAGGACCATGTTTAGACATGAGGAGTGCTATTTCCCCACTAGGAAATTTCCCCCTGACAAGGCCTCAATCTGCCTACTCCTTGTCAGGGGTTTGATTAGTTGCCAACTGATGGACAGATCTAAACTGTAGATGTTTGGATAAACCATAACTTGCATAAATCAGCAGAATGGTGATGTAAGTAGGTATGTGGAACAATTCGAATACTATAACTACAACCGATGATAACATATAGGGGTAGAAATACTTACAGACATAGTTGTGTAGTGTTATTTTTCTTTGAACTTCTCTAGTGAACAGACGTCACCAGGGTCGATCGCTGTCTTGCATTTAGATAGTTTAAGATGGGAAAATGGTTAGTATATGGGTTATTGGTATATTAAAATGATAATTGTCTGTAATACCTTCCAAGCTCCGCAGTCCCGGCATTACCGTATTATAAATAATTAAACTCATCTAACTGATCTCTTTCAGGTGAGCCTGGGTTCCGACGACTCGGGCATCCTTTGCGGCTCGGACAGCGGCGCCAGCGACGCCGCCACCAGGGAGCCGAGCATCCAGCTGAGCCGCGAGAGCTTGCAGGACGCGAAACGTTGTGAAGCGGACGACGACGCCGCGCCGCCGTCGCCCGATGACGCGAAAGCCCACGACGCGGTTGACGTCGCGGCGCGTAGGACTTGTGCCGCTACCGTGGAGGCGGATCTCCGCCCGGAAGTGTCGAAGAGTTTCGGACTGCTACGACTGCTCGAAAGCAGAGTATTCGACGTCGCGATGGCCATCCACTATTTGTTCAAGAGCAAAGAGCCGGGCGTGCAGAGTTACATCGCTAACAAGTTGTTCAGTTTCCCGGACGGACAGGTGGACTTTTACCTGCCGCAGCTGGTGTTCATGTACATACAGATGCACGACGTGGCCGAGGTCATCCATCCCTACCTGGTGCATCGGTGAGTTGGTCTATTTAAACGAATAATTCATTCGTAGCTAATCATTCGTCTATTCAAAAACAAATACTGTCAGTAACATGCACCAAGATATACTTTTGGATGTCTTGTTAATGTACGTATCAAAACTGTATCCACAAATTCTATCTTCTGTAAAAAACTTCTCCAAGATAATAACGACATTGTGGATATTTTTATCGTAAATCTACACAACATTTATTGAAATTCCGTAAATATTCAGGTATAACTTTAAAATGGTGTGTCCTTTGATGATTTTCCTTGTCTTAAAGGTAGTAGGAGACTATTTTTGATGAATTTCTAAGGTAAATTAAAATATGACGTTGTTAATAGTGGTCCTATTGTGGTTCATGGTATATTGTCAATATCAACGACAGAACATCCTTCACTAATGGCAGGTGGCTTGAACTTCTTGAATTATCCATATATATCCAATATGGAGTTGCTGAAAGTGGGACGTTACTCTTAATAAGAGGATATAGTTGACATTTGAACATTTATTGCAGGTTATAAATTGCACATATTCTTTGAAGATGCTGTTCTCATCAGCTATGTGTGTCGAAACAAAAAGGATTATCAAGTGTCATGAATGTACTTGTTATAAAATAGGCAAACTAATATCCCAACATATTGTATGTACTAAATTGAGACTTTTTTTGTAATACAAACACTACAAAGAAGAACAAAACCTCTACCATCAGTAATGTCAAATCAAAATGTTTATCTGATTCAAATTAAAGACCTAACAATTCTCATGGGTTTGATACTCTTCAGATTGCTTAGGCTCATTACTATTGTATATATTTCAAGTCATATGAAGAAGGAACAATTTGCCAACAATTATTTCCTAAAGGGCAGGGAAGTCCAAGAAACGATATGCCTTGTATGGCCTTATTGTAGAGATTGATGAGCTTTATAAAAGTTGCAGATAGTGTCCATATCACCTCGGAGTAAGCTTTCTCGAAGATGATATGAACTGCAAATGAAGTTTCTATTAAAATATTTTACTAAACCTTAAAACAACAGCAAATCATTACATAAAAGTGTTCGTGAAACAAAGTTCAAAATCAAAAAGTCTTATTTTTTACTACAAGCAAGCACTAGATGCAATCATCCTTGTTGGCTAATACTTCCATATACAGGTTATGAGTTTATTTATGATGTAGTTTTGTGTTGCTTGGTATAAAATCACATTCAACTGCATTGTTAAACATTAATTTACATATACAAGTATTCTTCTGGTATGCAAAAATAAGGTTTCACAATTTCAAGAAGCTTGAATTTATGTTCATTGATTGTTAGACCTTAGTACCTAGTACATAAAGTTACCAGGCTTATGATTTGGTAACACACTTTGAGGATGAAAGTTCGACTCAATTACTCGTATCCTACACATAAATTTCTTGGGCTTTTCTGTATAAACCTCTGATTACCTCTGAGTACAAGGAATCAAACCCTTTTTGAGTGTTTTGCCTTAGAGTTGTTTATTGATTGAACTCCACATAGACCTCTAGTAATCTTACTTTCCCTGAAAGAGTAACAGGTCTTTTGTCAGCTGTCACTTCTGACTTCTTTGAAATTTTTTTATGTCTTTGTTCGAATTCATGTTAAGATCTTTCCATATTGATTGAAAGATCTTAATCTGATACAAACTTTCAACTGTGATTTGTATTTTTAGAGTTTTTTGGGAAGTTTTTGAATTGAACACAAATGTAGTACCATCAATGCAGCTGCGCATCTTAGTCTACTTTGGATACATATTGTTTCTATCATTAATCTACACCATTCGTCTTCCGATCAAATTGTAGCTCATTTTTCAATTTCAGATGTCGACAATCTATCGATTTTTCTCTAAAGTGCGCCTGGTTGTTAGACGCCTACGGCTCTGATGCCTCAGCGCATACGAAGAAGAAGCCCCATAGCGTCAAGCTGAAAAACCTCATACTGTCCGAGGAACTGCGACCTAAAAACAAGTCTTTGTTGCCGGACAAAGCCCCTATCGCCACCATGCCTCCGTTCGGAACAGCGATGTTCACTCCGCCGTCCAAAAAGTCGCACCAGCGATCATTTAGCGACGCTTCCGCTCTAATCCCGAGGGTAGGACGGGGAAGCGCCGCCCCCAAATTGTGTCTGGGCGATCTGAGCTCAGGCAGGGCGTTCGATAACGGCTGTCCGTGCTTCGACGGCTGCATCGGACTGGTCAACGATCTGAAGGGACGAAAGACTGAATGTACCTGCACGGTAAGTCACCTGCAAAGTCAGTTTAAACAGAAATCAACGTTTTCCGGTCAATATTGAAGATAGATCTTTGTTCAAAGTAGATATGGTCTATCTAGGTTCAAAAAAATCTAGCCGCTCATTAGTCTATGCTGAATTCAAAGAAAAACTGAAAGAAATTTGCTGGGATCGTAAAGTAAAGCTGTTATATTGTTTCTCTTCTTAAGAGACTTTTCTTCTATGAGGTTCATGTTCAGTGGTAGCTGCTTCGAACGCTAATAAAACTATTTATATATATTGCAGGCGCCAAGACTGGCACCCCAATTAGAATTTCTCAAGGCACTAATTCTGATCGGAAAACTGCTGAGCTCCATTCCGACCAAGGAGGCGAAAACCACAAGATTGGTGGCCGAGCTGACCACCTCAATTTGAACTTGCCCGCGCGGGTCTGGCTTCCCTTGAACAGCGGTACACCCCATCACGTAGTTAGGATACCGCCCCAAGTGGCGGCCGTACTGAACTCCAAAGATAAGGTAAGTTGGCAGGTGTTTTATACCAATTTTTTCACCATCAACTTTTCTTTCATCAGTGGAAGATTCAGATAATATTGCATAATGAATTCACAACATTGTTTTCAGTTTTCATTGTTGAACATTCTTTTCAGGCACCTTACATAATTTACGTTGAAGTGGTAGAAGTAGAAGACATGTACAGCTCTCCGTAACCGCGAAAATAATGCCTACGCTGCGGCATACGAAATCTGAAGAGAATCTAGGCGGCTACGATAACAACACAGCGTCGGCATTCAGCATGTGCGGTATGTTGTGCGACGACAACGATCCAGACTGGAGCAAAGAGGACGATGAAATATCGCAACAGGTAGGCACATTTTCAATACTAAAAGCAATTCACAATTACGTTATGGTGATTCTTGAATAATGGAATATGTACTAAACTATTCGTTAGTTAGTTCTTATTGATCAGTTTTCTCTCGTGATATAACCTCCTAACATCTTCACAAACCATTGTAAATAATCAAAGGATAGTGTTAGAGTTCCTTTTGATGACCCTGTTGAGTAGGAATCACTCACTTGAGTGACCCGTTAACAAAGATTCGTTCATGACATGTTTAATATGTTTAAGTTATTGTTAAGCGTAAAATTAACATACAAAACATTAATAAAATGACAATGATAAGGAATAAGTAGTTACTCCATAGATATGCAGTTCTAGTCAATATATGGTCCTCTTGAATCATCACCAAGAATGAATATTTACCCAAAACATATGTAAAGTTGCTAATAGATTCAGTGAAGCTTTTTGCCAAGTGTTTTAAGTTTAATTTATTATTTAACATAATGCTTCACCAAGTGATAAGCGAAACCTACTTGTCATTTATTATCATTATCACTAGTAAGTCATGACTTTCGTATACGGACATCTCGCACTTGAGCTGTGAGAAGTATACGAAGAAAATACGAAGCGTCTCTCTCGCCTGTTAATTATTCCCTACGAGCTTAAACAAGTCGTAAATCTATTTTCAGTATACGCAGCTAAAAAAACCCATCGACAGAGACACCATCTCGCAGATGAGTCAGGAGTCCAGCGATTCCAGGGAGCCGCCGATGTGGATATCGGCATTAGATATAAGAAAAAGGTTGAGCGATTCATTCCAGGAGAACAAAAATAAGCAGTTCACGCACGATCCAGAAGATCCTTCCGCCGCTGTACTCAAAGAACCCTGGCAGGTAAGCTTCGTGAATAGTTAGATTTTAAATTATCTGTATTATTAGTCTTTTATATAAACAAAATTCAAATATTACAATTTCAATTTGAACTCTTATGGGATCATCAGATGGGATACTTTATAACATCCATGTTTTTAGAACATTAAGGATCTATATAGTAAAACAAAAACTGTTCAGTTATATGTGAATATAATCTATATTCAGAATTAACAAAAGTTTCACATTTGTGTACAGGGTCAAATGTCAGACATTGATTCTTGCAATTCACAAGTGGAAAAATGAAACGCCCAAAAAGATTTAGAATTGGTCTTATAAAAAAGATTATTCATGAATGGAAATTTTCATGCATTTGAAAACATTCTATAAACTTCCTTCTCCTATTATTACCACCTCAAAGTATAAACATAGCGTTATTAACAAAGATATGAACACAACTTTTTTCCAATGTGAATAATTCACATATCAACATGATTTTACTTCTTCAGAGGAAAAATATGCAAAGACGAATTGAGAAAATGTCTAATGAAAACTAGACCCAAAAAACGCCATTCGCTTCTTCCTCTGGAGTGTTTCACATTATGTTTCCACTTGGTGGTGGTTTACTCCTTCATTATATTAATTATTATTGTGCTTTCAAAATTAATGCTCAATAATTTAAGTTTAGGTAAATGCTAGATGATCACAACAACGGAATACTTTGTTATTGCTTTCTTCATTTTAGGAAAAAGAACAGAGAGTGAGGGAAAGTTCACCGTATGGCCATCTCTCTACTTGGAAATTGTTATCTGTGATAGTGAAATGCGGTGACGATCTCAGACAAGAACTGATGGCCTCTCAGTTGCTACAGATGTTCCAGAAAATATGGCAGATGGAGCATGTTCCCTTGTGGGTTCATCCATACAAGTACGTTACTCAAACTTATCAAATATTCCCTCTTTTGTTTAGCATTATTTTCGAGTTTGAGTATTCGCTTGAGACGATGGATAAAATTAGAGCAGTAATCAATGGGTCTTTGTTGTCTCTTTATAACTACAATTACCTGTTAATGGGAATTGTCAAATGGGGACACAAATATAAGTCGGACCCGTTGTTAATCATTATTTTTTTGTCTATGTCTTAGACATATATTTGAATAACATTGGATTTTTGTTTAATTATTTTGTTATTCAGCTTCAACTGCTACAATTGATGTTTACTGCGCTATTCTGGCATGAAAACTCATATATTAAATAGAGTATCAAATTAAATGTTTCCATTACAGAATTTTGTGTCTGTCGAACGACAGCGGCCTGATCGAACCCATCTTGAACACGATATCGCTGCACCAGGTCAAAAAGCACGGTCAATTGTCACTGCTTGGAATACTTCATCAAGGAATACGGGCCGATGAATTCGGAGGCCTTTCTCAGTGCACAGAAGAATTTCGTCCAAAGTTGCGCCGCTTACTGTCTAATCTGCTATCTAATTCAGGTTAAAGATAGGTGAGTTCTTATCATCTAGCGATTTTATCGATATTTCAGTCATTCCTTTTTCTCTGGTAATTATGTAAAACTAGCGGAGATATATATTTGAGACAAAATGTATCAATAATCATCCTACTTTCATTTCAAATCAGCTTTCTTTCTTCGGCTTTCATCATGAAAATCATTAATATTTTCTTACTTAATTTCGTAATTATATATAATTATTGCGATAATATCTGGAATGTTATATGAGACATTTTATGGCATCAGTGATTAAAATGTTTTGATACAGTAATTTGTTTCAACAAAAATCTGATTTTCTACATCAAAAACGATTACATGGATATATTGTCTCAACTTAGTTTTTTCGATAATGAAGCATTAGTCGTAATCCTGTCAATATTTCAAATATCGCAAAATTGTTTTTGCGATATTTCGATTATGAAAGAAACTTAATATATTCTAAAAAAAGTTATGTTAGCGCTAAATGTATAGTTTTTCATAATATTGATAGCCTTTGAAGAAATATGTTTTGACTAATTTGTAAATGAAACATACACGAAAAAACTGGTGGTACAGTTTGAGTAGGACTTGGTCAAAGTTTCCATTAATTTTATTTGGAATTCATATTATGACTACAATTTTCGCTGTCAACTTTTTCGTTTTTTAAAGGCATAACGGTAACATCCTTCTGAAGAGCGATGGTCATCTGATCCATATCGACTTCGGATTCATCCTGTCTACTTCCCCGAAAAATCTCGGCTTCGAAACGTCGCCCTTCAAGCTTACCAGCGAATTTGTGGAGATAATGGGCGGCGACTATTCCGATATGTTCGAGTACTTCAAGATACTGATCCTGCAAGGCCTGATTGCAGCGCGAAAGCATCAGGACATGATCATCCCCCTTGTCGAAATCATGCGATCTGGTGAGGAACGAGTTTTACGGCAAATTGCTGAAAATTCGAAATTTTATCATGAAAATTTGTATGTTACTCGCAATTTCATCCAAATATAATGCTTTTAAAATTTGGTTGTATCGAATAATTGAAAACATTTGGCTAAATTCCACAAAGGGCTAAATTACTTTTTTATAACTAAGTTATTTTTTTAATACATTTGTATGAAGCTCTTTATTATGAGTTAGTAGCCAGAAACATATGTTGAGGGTAGTATAGAATGTCGTTGAATTTAGTAATTTCTATTTAAAAGTATAAGATACATTTCGAAATGTTCCAACAGGTATTGTTTGAGAAATCAATTAACATCAAAATTCTTTTCTTCTAATTCCAGGATCACAGTTGCCGTGTTTCAAATCTGGAGCAGCCACAGTCCAGAATTTAAAAAGCCGCTTTCATATGAATATGACAGAGGAACAACTCCAGTTGGAAGTTAACAAGATGGTGGAAGGGAGCATGCACTCCTTATCGACAAAACTTTATGACGGTTTTCAATATTTCACAAATGGAATACTTTAACTGTGTGATAATTTTTTACTGTATAATAATAATTAAAATTATGTAATATTATTAATATTTAATATATAAACTATGCAAAGACTATAAATTATACTTATAGTGATCATTTTTAAACAAAGAGGTATTCCACAGTGTCTTTCTTAGTGAATTGATCGTTTCCAAAAAAAGCTTCGCAAAGTATAAGACAAAAATTGTCGTTTAAGTAAAGTTTATATATATATATCTGTAATTCGATATTTTGGTTGAAAGTTTCATGTTTTTGTAGTAAATTAAATGTAGAAATGTTGCCTTAGATAATTGTGTACATAAAATTTGCTTTGTTTAATATAAAATAATCTGTTTTAATAAAAATATGACCTGAAGAACATTTTGTAATTGGCTTTTTGTATATTTCTGTTGAAATTTCAAAAAAATGCAGTATTCATAATGAAGGTATCAGAAATGTTTTTTTACTGGATTTGTTCAGCAAATTTATTTCTCTTCAATATATAAAGAGACAGTTCTAGGTTACTATTTGCTTTTATACCTTCCTTATGGATTAAACAAACTTTAGGAAAATTATGGAGATTTGAAAAAGTTCATCACCAAGTTGAATGATTTTTTTGTAAAAGTGGTTAATTGAGTAAATTAAATGTTAAATAATATGAGGTGCATAATAAAAAGAAGCTTATTCTTGAAAACGATCCACAAGTATCATCGAATGCACAATGGTCTTATTTTATAATAATTTTAGTAAATATATTGTTATGCATTTGTTTTATGTTAGTGGAATATATCTTTGAAATATATTAAGGATTAATTAAAATACTCGCCGTATGTTACTAAGGTCAAAATTTTTTATGAATGTTGTTAAATGCTCAAAGTTTTCAACACCAGTTACGCAATTTTATTATGTAAAAAAATCATTTATCTTAACATTTTAAATGTATCATTGCCAATAAATGTTTAAGTAAATCGTACATCTCAAATTGGAATTTATTTCACTTCTGATGTTAATAACTGGGATTGAATTCTCGCATACTTAATTAAACATAATGATGATGATAAATTGAAAACATTAGCTTATTGTTTCTCTATTCAAACAAATAATTCTGATGTACATACCTTCATAACTAAAAGCAAAGGACAAAATGGAAAACATTATTGAAATCATTCTAGTGTACAGGACCTTTCTTTTATCACCAGTAATTTTATCTAATGTTCAATCAGATATTTCACATGTAACTGAGATTCTTGGTATTGCTCTGATCTCTGTTATTGAAAGAGATAAGTTTCTTTCAGCACTATATTTGAATTTTTGTGTTTTTTATTAGTACTGCAAATTTTGTTGCTTAGACATGGAATATTTTTTTGATAAGTGTTATGTGTGAAGGATTTTAAAATTCATCCAAATGATCTATTATATTTTACATATTTCATTTTATAACTAATGACTTCAATACCTTCATTGAAATTTTTCACCAATAGAGAACACCATGAAAAATTTCATGAAATAATTTTCTTTCAATTGCCCCAACATCAAAGAATAAAAATATAATTTTGTTATTGTAGTCTCCAAAAAGAAACAATACTTGCAATACTGAGATTAATGAAAATGACATAAAAACTACCAATACATAAAACTTGATAAATCAAAGGTATATGTGAAATATTATTTGATTGCCCTATGAATAAATAAATACTTGAATATATTAAAATATTTTCCTAATTAAAATTTGACCCCAAACTTCCACATGCTAAGAGAGAACATTTTAATTATCAATTTTTTTCCTTACTAGGTTTGTTTATATTATTGAAACATTTTGGAAATTTAGCATGTATGTTATACAAGTTGTTTATTATTGGTTCAGGTAAAAGTCAAATCAAACAAGACGCAAATAAAACGAACGCCGTAATCTTTAAACATAATAGGTCCCAGGAAATAATCATATTTCTCATTAACTAATTTTGAAAAACTATCCAACAAATACGGAAAGATTACGGGAGATACTGAAGGAAAATTCATAAAGGAAATAAGTGAATATTTAACGTTTTCAAGTTCCTAGTGAATTCATTTGGGATGGGAAATGTGCAATTGTACACTAATCAAAGAAAAATTATATTTCATCATTTATATATCTCAAAATTATTTCACAATATTTTCAATCACACACTTTATTCAGAAACCATAATATAAACTGACTAAAATTGATCAACAGTTAAGTGCATCATTCAAAAATTGGTAAAATTCAAGAACACATCATTACATTGAAAATCAAAACTAAGAAATATAACTTCCATCAGGTTATATGGAACCTATAAACTCCAAAATAACTTGGATCAGTCTCAAAATATCCATTTTTACAATGCTATGTAACCAAATCAATCAGTAGCAGTTGCTCAAAGAAATTTTTCACAGGTTTTCCATTCATAAATTTTTAAATCTTATGCACTACATTGTATTTGTAGTAGGAGTGACTATTGCTTTTGAAAATAAAACGAGATTTGAAATATCTTATAATCAATTGAATGAGATTCACAATTGAATCAAAGGTGAAACTCTAGAAATTGCAACCATTATTGAAGTTGAGGATACAACTTTTTGAACAAGCAATAAAAACATATTGTGAAATAAATTCATGGCTTCACTTTGTACTCACTCTAACTAAAATTTTTAATTATCATCTTTAGTTTAGCACTGAATGTCATAGATGCCTTAAAGTTGGACATTATGAATAGAAAACTGTTTTATGCACTGATGTTTTTGTTTATCTTTAAGAATTATATTTCTCACTTTTGATTCACACTATATATGATACATACAACAATATAAATTAAGTTAAATATCTAAACAACTACATCTGATCTGAGTACGTACAAAATAAAATTTTCGCCTATGGTAAAAAAAACAATAAATTAACGAAAGGTCAACTCATACTATATCCTTGACAACTGCAAGAGTATGTTAGATGGTAGCAAGCACTCAATTTTATCGTAAACAAAATAAACTGGCAAAGATATCGAATTAAGTACGGCTCTAGCAACAACACCCATTGGTTCTGGGTATTGATGGGTCAAAAGGGCAAGTAGAGCTGTGAAAGAACAAAGTCCTGCAGTAAAGATTATAAAGAATGGCAACTCTTTTTTTGGATACACTGACACTTCATGGAATGCTGGTAACAGTTCTCTGTCTGCACATTCTGTACAAGTGGGGTAAGGGTAGAATAAATGTCCTCGTTCAAGTGGATATGGCAACATTCTGAAAGTGCCTTCCCATGTGCAGTGCAAGAGATTCAAAGCCCCTTCAACTGCTTTCCAATGAGCCAAATGGAAGAAACTAAAAACAAAATATAAAACATATAACCAAGACAAAAATATTCAAATTTAATATAAAAAAGTAAAAAACTATTAAACAAAGGTTCCTTTGTATTAATAGAGTATTTTCTTGAATTTCAAATAATTACTTAGGTACTGACAGCAGTTCTTCAGTTATGTTGCATGCATATCTCTGTAAATACCAATTTTTTTGTTAAACTCTTTTGACAAATTGAAAATTTTAGTTTTGACAATTTTGAAAATATCTGCAAAAATTCATTATTAAAAGCCTTCTCACTTATAAAATACATGCAACATTATTTTCCTGGTCATTCTTGAGATGATAAATCTTTAATTTAAAAACCTTAGAAAATGGTCTGAGCTTAACTCTGCTGAGAATAAGGAACACTAAAGACCTGAAAATGACTTAGGCAAAACTTAAAATTCTTTTGAAATTTTGTAATATTAATTAAACCATAGAAAATACAGCAAGAAATCTATATACTTCTTTATAACATTTGCCACTTAAACCAAGGAAAATATAAGTAGAAGTCATAAACAAAAATTTTGCTTACTGTACTAAATATTGCAAGCATATTTTTTGATACTTACCTATATGCTATTGCTTCAGAATCTCCCCTTTTCAAGATATGTTCAGGAGGCAATATTAAGGGCTTCATTTCCAACAAGTACTTTGGAACATGTGGGTTAAATTCAACAGCCCTATGTATTGCTTCAACAGCAGCCATTTCAGCACTATTTAAACCTCTCTTAGTAGCTACATCAGGTGAAAATTTATCTGCAACTTGTCTGGCTTTCAAAAGTGCGGCAGTATAACAAATAGCTGCTGATTTTGGCAAAGAAATATCATCATACTTTGCTAATACAGCCTGAACATCTGCATATGCTTGCATTTGTAATAAGGATTCTATTAGATTCTCATGAACATTTAAAACATTCATAATTGGTGGTACTTCTTTTGTAAGATCTCTAAACATTTTAACAGCATCCTTCATTTTACCAAGCTTTCTTGCACACATTGCTAATCTTCGTTTTATATATATTAGAACATTTGTATCTCTTCTGTGCTGTGCTTCCATTAATACCCCTTGATGCTGAACAACTTGAGACTTCTTATAATTTAATTCTGCAATCTTGAGAGCTTGTTTTAAAATTTTTTCTGATTCTACAATTGTAGTTGCTTCTTCCTCTGCCAATAAAATGTAAGCAGATGCACATTCTGTATTATTCTCTAAAGCACTATGAGCAGCTTTAATCCTGAGAATTGGATTTCGTTCTCTCCAGGCAGTTTGCATTATTTCATATTCTGACCTACCTGCATCTGCTTCACAAGTGAAAAATGTTTGATGATCTTGAGCTGATAAATTCATATCATAATAAGTGAGAGGTTCTTTATTAGTAGCCCAATAAAATCTCTGATACTCTGCACCTCTGAACAAATTCAAAGGATTCCTCCAAACTTTACATTCAGGTACGTTACCCTGAGAGCCATTTGAGGTACTACTATTACTACTTCCATTGCCATTTTCGCTATTATCAACTCCACTTATCCAAGGACTAATGTGATTTAGGGAAACCTGTTCAATGAAAGAAGTTCCATATTTTCGAAAATACCACCATTCAAAAATTAATATCAATCCTGATATAAGGGACGAAGTGCCCGTCAATGCAACGTAAAATTTAGGAGTTAATGTGCTTAGAAACATTGTGGAGTCCCACATTATTAAGAACGGACTCTTTCAGCTAAAAAGCTGAGTTGGTTATGTGTAAGACGAATGGCAAGTTATCTATTCTCAACAAATTAAGCGAATTGACACTTTTAAAATATTTGTTTTTATCACGATTGAATATTATTCCTGAGGATTTACGGTATACCGGATTTACATAACATCATAAAAAGCAACATCTCCCTTCTAAAAAAAATCCTCAACTTGTTATGACTTTCCACTTGCGATCATAGTTGTGATACGTCATTGACATTATTTACAACTTCTATAGTCGGTTAGGGGAATGTTCCGACATACGTTGTATGCACTATTCACTACTCTTAAATTCGTCCGTTGTGGGCTAACAGTACGCTGCTGCTATGTCCTAGGGAATTCTTTGACGTCATAAATCGTTGCCATTTTTGTACTGTGAATACTAGCCTTTCTAAGTCCTTTATTATGACTTAGCTCTCTACCTTGATCACGTGATTGACATAACTTTAACGGCTCCATTATTGATGATTATTATTATTGTTGAATATAACTTAAATTCAAACACTTGAACTTATGATTTACACTTTATTGACTACATAGCATGACGCGTTTCGTCGTTACAAACGACTTCTTCAGATGCTTACAGAATAATGTCGTTTTAAGTCGTTTGTAACGACGAAACGCGTCATGCTATGTAGTCAATAAAGTGTAAATCATAAGTTCAAGTGTTTGAATTTAAGTTATATTCAATTATAATGGATTTACATCAAGTAAACGCCAACACTATTAAATATTATTATTGTGACGGATTTACCCTGAAACCGCTTCTGTGGTTTATGGAGGTTTCTAAAAATGACGATACTGTTGATAACCGTCGTAGCACAGCCAAACTCTACTTACAAACTCTACTTGTACATCAGCTCATTCCAGTGGAGTCTACTCACAGAACATACCCTAAAAATAAATGCCTCGGTGCATTTGATATGGAAACAAATATGACGGAATTGACATTTAGGGTAGGCGGAAGTAATCCTCCAGCGGGAGTTTCAAATTCATGTCAGCGTATGTACACAGAATCGAGTCACCTATTCTATGAATATTCAGGTACTTCGTGCGCGGGAATTTCAAAACCACTACTAATATTGATTGATATTCATTATTAATGCACCCACCCAAAATTAAAAAACAGTTTCAAATTGAAAATATCTTTATTATTTGAAACTTATTTCAATCATGTAAACAGTAACACCTCACTAGTAATTGGAATTAAATTCAAAAAATCTACAATACATAAACTGGTTTATTTACAAAGTTCTTTCTAATAGACAGAATATAATGAACTGAACATTATTTATTTGAACATTATATGGTACAATGTGGATAAAGAAATATAAACCAGATCAATATTAAACAAAATTTTCTTAGGTATAAAAAGTAACAAACTATACATTTTCTAAGTTGCTAAGTTTGAATGAAAAAGGAACATAATATTCTGATATAAGTAAATATAAATTAGCAACAAAATAACAAAAAAACTCTTTGGTATAAACAAGGAAGGAAATATACGTTTGCTTAGTTATTTCTGAATGAAATAAATAGAATATACATATTTTCAAGGAAATCAAATTTTGAAAATTCATTATCAATTGTCAAAAAAGTAATTCATTTGTAGCATATTGATCAACAGCCATATAAGGATAATCTTGGGGCACTCCATTAAAATTTTTACAATAATTGTGGTCTTCAATATGAACATTTGATTTCATCAACCGTTCTGCACTTACACTAACCAATGATTTAGATGGCTGACTGAAAGAGACTTTATGTAAAGATGGGACTGTTTCATACTTAATCCTTTTCTTAACATTGTCAGAAATTTGACTCTTTAAAATGATCTTCACAAAGACGGAACACTATAACACGTCTCAGTGTTAGTACTCATATTACAAAATGCTTTCCATTTCATGCTCAATGCAGGATAAGATAGGAATTTTGAAAGTGAAGTGTTCCAAACAGTAATGCAGATTATCAACATCAATACGACCAGAGCAACACCACTACGCCCTCAATCTGATGGAATGGTTGAGAGGTTTAACCTGACTATGGAACAGTATCTGTCTAAGGTAGTGGCTAATCATCGAAGAGGCTGGAACAGGCATTTACCAGCACTGATGATGGCTTATCGAACATCCTTTCACGGCACGACAGATCAACTGCAGCTAGAATACTCTTCGGCCGAGAACTACGACTGCATGTGATCTGATGTTTGGCGCTCGTGAACCAACAAAGAAGAATGTGAACACTTATGTAGATGAATTGAGACGGCATCTAAGGAATATACATGAGCACGTTCGTCCTAAGATAGCTGTGACTACAGACTGCATGAAGACGAGGTATGACTTGAGGGCTAACTCAGCTGGTTTCTAAGTTGGAGATACAGTCTGGTTGTATAACCCGCAACGGAAGAAAGGATTGTCACCAAAATTGAGAAGGTGCCTACAAGGTTATATAGATTATCAATGATGTGGTATACAGTATCCAACGCACCACTAGGACGAAGCCAAAAGTGGTTCATCTCGATAGATTTGCGAAGTACCAAGAAGAAAATTATCGCTAGAAGACGGGGACAGTGTGACAGATTTGCACTGAAGCCGCCTCTGTGGTTTATGGAAGTTTCTAGAAATGATGAGACTGATGATAATCGTTGTAGGCATGACCAGAGAACTCTGCTTTCAACTTCGATGTTCATCAAAAACGATGATCATCGAGCATCCCTATAGGTCGTACGCGAGGCGGTGAATTAACATCGATGTTATTACTTTCAACATCAATTATCATCGAGCATCCCTAAGTGATAGTTGAAAGACATTGAGCACGACCACCTTTACTAAAGTACCTTACCTTAGTACAGTTGTTCGTGCATTGAGATTAAAAGTGTGGTTATTCAAACGAATGTTAATAGTTGTTCATTGTTAATAAATTGCTTCAGGTAGGGATGATCGATGTTATAAAAACATGGATGTCGACATCGATGTCATAATCGAAAGCTCAACATCGATATTTATCGAATACCGAACATCGATGTTCTTACTTTCAAACGTCGATGATCATCGAGCATCCCTATTGGTCGTGCGTGAGACTGCGAGTTCAAATCGATATTGATTCCGTTAACATCGATATTTATCGAATACCGAACATCGATGTTTTTTTTTCGACATCTATGATCATCGACCATCCCTAGCTTCAGGAGTATTGGCAATAAATCAAATTAGTTGAATAACACAAAATCGTAACATCATTGAATATTGTTATTCGGACACAAATTGATCGGTTGAAAATTAGCATGGAAATTTGTGTTTAATGCAGGGAAAACAAAATTACGTATTCCATTGGCTCTCGACTTCTTTTACAGTTATGTGATCTATCGCAGTTACTACCTTAAGACAACAAATGTATTGAGGACAATTTTTAAATTCCTTGCAATGTAATGAAATTAATATTTAATAGTGTTGGCGTTTACTTGATGTAAATGTATTATAATTGAATATAAACTAAAATTAAAACACTTGAACTTTTGATTTACACTTGATTGATATATATATGCGTTAGGACAGAATACTTATTGTGTTAGCATCTGAAGAAGTCGTTTGTAACGACGATACGCGTCGTGCCATGTTGTCAACAAAGTGTAAATCAAAAGTTCAAGTGTTTGAATTTTAATTTGTATTCAATGAAATTAACGTTTTATAAATGAATTGTTGAAAAACTGGATACATTTTCAAATAGATAAACTATTCACTTTTGTAATAGATCAGAAAAAATATTAACACTACAAATATAATGTTGAAGTCAGATTTATTTAGTTCAAACAATTTGTTATATCAAATACAAAAAAATTTCTATTTGTATTAGAAATATTAAGTTTCTTATACAAGTTTATTATATTACAAATTTATTTTAATTACAAAAATATTTATTTATTTACAATATATTTTTCAATATATTAAAACTTAATGCAGGTATTGAAAGTAAATTAGTACCAACTATCTATGTTTTATGAAGAGCTACATTATTATCACAAATTATCATTAAGTGAAATTAAAAGTTTTGCAACTTTAAGACAAAATATTTTCAAAAGAAATAATATATCAGTTAAAATAAAACAATAAAGCTTATTTTACCAAATAGAATAAATAATGAAGATTTAACAAGTATCTGTACATAAGTACATCGTTATAAACTAAAACAAACAAGAAAAAGTCTTAACAAATTTTAAATAGCATTTGGTTCATAGGTTTTTTTATTTCCCTTCTTAATCCTATCATTTAAAGACAAATGAGCAGCTTCTTCACTCAGAGATTTAACATTAACTTTTTCTTTGGACGGTTGTTCTTCGACCTGAAAAAAGAAATTCTTAGCAGGATAATCTGTAAGTGATATACTCACAAATACATATATCTGACTGTTATCACCTCTGTACTAAAAGTTTTACCTGATATCCTCTTAATCTTACTCATAACAATAAAGCTCAAAATAGTGTTTAAATTTATAGTCGTAGAAATGTCTGTGAAAAAAATAACTACAATTTTCAAAAAAAGCAAAAAAGATATAACACATTTTACCTTAGCTTACAGCACTTTAAAAAAAATGTGTTGAGAAATAAATAAATTGGCGTGCTGTCAATATTTTTCAAGTTACAACTGATCTAAAATCTACATCATGTTACAAATGGTCAAGACGCGTAATGATCTTCTCTATCCAAGACAACCAAATCGCTAATTTTTCACTTAAACGGCGGTGTAAGCTAAGGAATGATATATAGATAGACAATATACTATTCAAGTATTGTTTGGATGCAAACTTGAAGTACCCTCTCTAAAGACCAACTTCCACCTATTCCTACAACCTTCGTTCACAGAGCAATATAAAGCAATAGCAATAAAATTTTGTGTATTAGTAAAAAAACTGTAAGGAAAAGTGTTTAGTTTTGCATGGAAATTCATATTCTTTTGTAACTATTTCTTTATCACTAACTAATGAGTACTTTTTACTGCAACATATTGTGTTTCTCTTACATTCTCTTTTTCCACTGACTTTTCTCCCCAAAACGATTCCTCGGGAACGTTACCGTTCCGTTTTGAAGTACGTGCATCCATAAGTTTATTTAACCTTTGGCGTTCGTTTAAACGAAATTCTTTGCGTTTTGATGCCGATTCCACGTCGAGATGTCGTATCACGTTGTGTAGCTGGGAATTGTCATTCGGATTGTAGGAAGAACTAACCTTGAAAAAAAAAGAAAACTGTTGAACAAATTATAATTGTACATATTAAAAATAAAAAAGTATAATAAAAATGTTTTAAACTATCCTACTAAAAGTCTTATGTAAATAAGTAAATGTTAACTGACCTTAAACTTATCTTTTATCATTTAGAAATAAAAACAAGATATTGATAACTAAGAACTAAACATAAAAACCATACATATATTGTTTGGAAGGTTATATTTTCAAAAGCAACAATACTCATATTGTTATTAAATTTAGAATTATTGAAAAGAAGCTGCAGCCATAAATAAGTAGAAGTTTTCATGAAAATAACAGTATTTATCTATATCTAACGCTATATTAAATATAAAATATATACCTGATTATCCCAGCTCTCTTCCTCCACAAAAGCAGTATTTCCAACAGGATAATTGAAAGATTCCACATTTTCTACCACAATAATTTTTCTTTCAATTACCCTTCTATCTTCACAAATCTCATGATGATACTACAACATTGAAAGAATGTAACGGAAAATGATTATCATCAAAGTTTTATTGTATTGAGTCACTGTTTTTATGTGAGAATTCCAGTGTTACCATCCTGATTATAATAAAACTTGAACAGTTTACCCTTTCATAGACTATATCCAATTAAGAACGAAAACCAATTTAAATATTTAACACATGAATAGGTTGGTTATTTAGGAGAATAAAAAACTGATCAAAAATTCTGAATTGGAAAAGAAAATATTTTAACCTTTCATGGGCTATAATCCATGGGAAGAACGAAAACTGACTTGTATATTCAATAAAGATTTGACACAAATATATTGAATAATAAAAGAATATTACGTTGAGTTGACATGTTTCAAGCATTCAACTCATTAAGATACTTGATAATGAGTTGACTGCTCGAAACATATAAACTCAACGTTGCAAGTTTATTTTATTATTCAATATATTTGTGAGACATTAAGCCAAGAGTTTGGTTCTAATTTTTATTTAATTATATGTGTTTCACAAAGAGGTAAGCAAAAATTCATTCTCAACCATATATTTAACTCATCACTAGTGTTGTCGCTTAGAAGAATAAAAAAACTAATCGAAAATGTGGAAAAATAAAACATTTTTAGTCTAAAACTACAAATACATACATTACAACAAATTCAATGGGTATATTAGGACATAAATGCCGGAAAAAAAATCCTTTTTTAAATTTCAACAATACTTTAACTCTTTCAATAAGTCTACTATTGAAACTTACTTAATTGTGCCTTATTAATATAAATGCAACGTTGAGGTGTCATAAAATATAGCTTACCCTTAATTCTGGCTTCGGAATATTATGAGTTGTGTTGAAGTCGCAAAGTACGGTCTCAACATCGCCAAAGGTTTTTCTACATTTCACCAAGTGTTTAGACATCCTTGACTTTAAGATAGAGTGATGTTGATTATATGGACAAGTAATTTTTTGTTCCGAACTGAAAAAATAGATTAAACTTTTTCTTATAACAGAAGAGAATTGTTTGTCTATAAAAGTATATTATCTACTCTTTTATAAGTATATACATAATTTCTCTTATATACATAAGAGAAATTCAATAAATAAACTTACTCTGTAAAGGAATTCATTTTAGCTTTTAACTTCAAGAACTAACCACAGATGTGCAAGAAGAGATAAACACTTAACGCAATAAGAATTCCAGTTTAATTTCTTACGAAGATTACGAACGACTGGTACATTCACTTGATGCAACTAACTTAACTTGAATTCACATAACACCACAGAAAATTGTTTGTTTGGTCTTTTAACAATGTGCTCAGCTACGTAACCATCTATACAGTAAACTGACTGGTCCACCAGGCCCGTACTAAAACGGATCTTGAATTGGGCTTCAATACCAGATGGTATTGTTGAAATAGCTATGTTAATAACTTGAGTATTTTCTCTGTGTCAAGTTTATGGTGAAAAGGAGGAAATTAGTAGGAGGATTATGTTAGTGAAATTGTTTGGAAGCGATTTGTATATTCATATATTAATCTTTATAGCTTAACACATATGTTCACACTTGTTTATCATAATTTAATTTTAGAAGTTATGAGAAAATCAGTAACTATTTTAACTGATTGTCAGGTAGGTTTGAATAGTATCTCATTGAAATTGAGTGGCAAGTCATTGTTAGATGAAATTTGTGCGAGTCGTGAATATAATTGTGAGCAGTTACATGTATTATTTGGACAAGAGAAGAAATATGAGGGAGATCTCCCCTTTCTCCGCATTCACAAAGGTCATCATTTTTAACTTGAATTTTATATAGATGAGTTGGCGAACTGCAATGAGTCTACAGTCTACAAAATGTGGTGATGTACTTTCTCGGGAGGTCAATATCTTTGGTTTGTTCTGTGTTCGAAATTGTTCTAAAATGCCCCGACACCTTCTACAACGTTCCAGAATGGTCCGAAATGCTTTACAATATTGTGTATGGTACTCGAGTACATTTGGTATTGTTACGAAAATACATGAAGCCATCTCTGTGTTATCTAGAACGTTACTGCAAATGTGATATAACGACGACTCCTACGTTCTGGCAATCGAATCTTCTCGAACTGGAATCTTCTAGAAACACTCTAGGGTATATAATGAACCAGGACGGAAGATGGCAGGAGAGAGAGTTAGATTACAGTTATCTAGAGTACAGTGGAATAGACAGAAGTGTGATATAAGTGATATTGACATTTGTTGGGTTTATTTTCAGTTTGTAAATAAAGGATATTTATTGATTGTTAAAAGTTAGTTTTGGAATTCATCCGTCGAAACCCATAATCGTAACAATGGTGTCAGAAGTGGGATGCCAATAACTAGAAATACAACAAAAATGGAGTCAATGTTCGACAAACTTATGCAAAAATTCGCCGAGCAAGAAGAACAACGTCAACAGGAAGAGCTGGAGAAAGAAAAACGACGAGAACAGGAAGAACAAAAACGGCAATAGGAAAAACTGGAGAAGGAAAAACGTCATTTGGAAAAAGAACAACGACGACTAGAGAAAGAACAAAGGCGTGAACGGCAAAGACAGGAAGATAAGCAGGACTTATTAAATATGATGACAAATTTGGGACAACAAGACAAAGGGAAATTACAAGTTGAATTAAAATTGGAAATGAGTCCAGTAAGGGATGAATGCAAGAGCGAACTCATTTGTCCAAGAGACGTGATTTTCGATGAGACAGGTTATAAAATTTTTGCAGGTAATTTAGATAATGAAATGATAGGATTAGATCAAAACATAGTAAGTGATGAAAGACAAGGAAGAGACATAAAGAATCAAAAGGAAGAAAGTCCAGAAAAAGGGGATTATGATGAAACGGATATAGCAGAAGTAAAAATGTCTAGTAGAGGTAGAAAACTGAATAATCGTAAGCATTTGAATGAATACAAGGTTTCCTCCGCCTATTGTCTTAAAACACAAAGTGATCCAGTAAGTAATGAGGAAGCTGTGAAGGATGAAACATTGAGGTATGGTAATAGTAATAGAGAGTTGCTGTACCAAACTAAACGTAAAGGTAGGAGAAAAGAAAACAATGAATCCCTTCAGGAATTCGAAATGTTGAATCGATTGGCCTATGCATTGGCTCCGAAAGGAACGATGGAACAACCGAGTTTAAGATCTGTTAGAGGGTTAAGGGGACATAAACTCAGGGGACATCGACAACTGAGAAGACCATCAATAGGATATTATGCTTTGGTTAGAGCCCTGGAATCTGAAGCAGCCAAAATAACAAGTGCAGAAGTATTCGATCTGGAGGATAGAAAGCCTTTTCTGACAATAAGCGATGGATGGATTGGAATTATTGAGGCCTTCGGAATGAATAGAGAATCCTTAAAAGGAAACTCTTATTCCTGGGTGAAAGGATTTGATAAGAAGTTATGGTTTAGTATATGGGAATAATACATGGATTCGGATGATAGAAAATGGAGAATTTATTCCAGATTCTAGTACCAATAAGAACCTGTGCAATAACCATAACAAATTTATTTGTTGAAGACCTGAAAACGATTTTGGGCGGTGTGTTGGAATTGTGAACCAAATTCGGACTTGTATACCACTTTTAACAGCAAGGGATGGTTCAATTGTTCGAGGTATACCTTAAGGACCAATTCACCTGGTTTCAAAGAAGGATATCTAGTCTGGTTGTACATCCACAGTCTGATGGAATGGTAGAGAGATTTAATCGTACAATAGAACAGTATTTGTCAAAGGTAGTAGCTGATCATCAAAAAGATTAGGACAAACATGTACCAGTACTGCTGATGGCTTATCGAGGATCAGTTCATGACACTACAGGTCACACTCCGGTGAAGGTACTTTTTGGAAGAGAACTACGATTGCCATGTGATCTATTGTTTGGTAGCCCCGAAGAAGTAGGCTTGGAAGTGGGCACATATTCAGATGAGCTGAGACTGCATTTGAATAAGATACATGAACTTGTTCGAGATAAGATTGAAGCAAGCACTGACCGAATGAAAACCAGATACGATCTAAAAACAAATTCAGTCGGATTTAAAGAAGAGGACTTGGTGTGGTTGTACAACCCACAACGGAAGAAAGGTTTATCCCCGAAATTAACACAGCCCTGGGAAGGATATATAAGTTTATGAAACGAATAAATGACGTCGTTTACAGAATCCAGCGCACTCCAAGATCGAAGCCGAAAGTGGTACATTTGGATAGGTTGGCGAAATACTACGAAGGGAGCATAGTAGAAAATTGTGACGTTGATCGGGACAATTAAAACTAAGAGGGGGCAGTGTTACGAAAATACCTGAAGCCATCTCTGTGTTATCTAGAACGTTCCGGCAAATGTGATATAACGACTCCTCCTACGTTCTGGCAATCGAACCTTCTCAAAATGGAATCTTCTAGAAACACTCTAGGGTATATAATGAACCAGGACGGATGATGGCAGGAGAGAGAGTTAGATTACAGTTATCTAGAGTGCAGTGGAATAGACAAAAGTGTAATATAAGTGATATTGACATTTGTTGTGTTTATTTTCAGTTTGTAAATAAAGGATATTTATTGATTGTTAAAAATTAGTTATTGGAATTTATCCGTTGAAACCCATAATTCGTAACAGTATGTTCTGTCAGTGACAGCAAGGGTGAAGAGGAAAAGAAGAACTAAGCACTGCGCATGTTCGAGACGCAAGCTTTGTAAAAGTCAACAAGAGATCTTCCCTTTTCGTCGCTAGCAGTCAAGTCAAGCAATAATCAATATAAACAGGACTCTATTCTTCAGTCATCAAATGCACCCAAATTGTTTATAGTTATTTTGAATAATGTTGTTCAGATATATAATATTGAACAGGTTTCGGTATTTATACACAACCCAACATATATATTGCATTTAAATAGTTAATATTATTATTACATTTTTACTATCAAAATAGAAAATATCTAGAGAATATATTTCAAAAAAATTAATTAAGTGAGACATATAAACAACTCATTTGAAAATTAAAAGTGAATTTAAAAATAAAGAATTAGTACTAGTAAAATATTTAAAGATTTCCATAACTAAGAATGAAAAAACAATGTACATCTTCAATAGGGATTCATAATATTGATTATTGTTATAATATTATAGTATTGTCTGACAATATAATAATAAACCTCACACATATGAAAAACGTCAAAATAGCCAAGTTTTGTGGAATGGCAATGTCGTTTATAAAATACCATCGCTCTAATGTGACAAATTCTACATAGGACAACCAAACAAAATTTAAAATAGAGAGTGTCACAACATAAATGTGAAAGTCTTATTGGAAAAAGATCTTGTCCATTAGCGTGTCACGTCAAGACTGATCTCAATTTTGATTACGAAAATATTAAAATTTAAGTTAGGAAAATTAATCACAAAAAAAGATTTTTTTTCGAAATTACACAAATACACAACACAAACAATAGAATTAACGCTAAATCAGATATTGAAAAATTGAGCTTCGTCTATAACAATATTTCAAAATAAATCAAATCTTTTTCCCACATCAATGGTTTATGTTTGAATCATTGACACCTCATATACAAGTTTCTCGACTTCAACATTCTACGGTGTTGAATTTCGGATCATTCAGTTTATTAATATGTGGGGTACATGGTAAAGCTAAATGAGAGCGTTTGTTAAATCATATTAGTTGTGTTATCATTTCATCAACTTTTATTATAAGTATATTTATTATTTTCACATACTCACGTATGTTATCATTGTGTTCATGAATTCGCATCTTCTCCTGCATCACCTCACGGACGAAGTAGTTCTCCAAATCTCCCATTCCGGAGAGAACAAACGCGGTAGCCTATTCTTTTCTATTATTTCTTAGTTTTTTTTTTGTGTTTTCATCTCCAGGTTCGTACAACTTGAACTTGGCTACGCCGTTTTGAGGAGAGACAGCTCGCAACACGTGTCAACGGCTGCTACCAATCTGCGGGATATGCCGACAATGTGACAAACCGATAAACTTAAATATAAGATTTATATAGAATTATCATAAAATTGTTTCGAATTTATTTAACTTCGGAAGTTTCTATAGATACAACATTCAAATGAAAATGTTGGAAATAAAATGTTGGCAGGACTTTTTAATTTAGTTTCATTCATGTGTATACCATTGCCACTACTGTTTTTGTGGTATTAATATTGTAATAGACTAGATTAGATATTAGATTACGTTATGTACATTTGTGCTTGTAAGTATTTACTGAATATAGATTTCAGTTCTACGTTTTTAATTTATATAAAGCAGTTCAAACTCAAACAACGTAATAAAAACTGAAGACAAGTTTCCAAATTTCGTTTGGATTAATCAGTAATAACTGAAAAAATTATACATTGATAATTTGCTTCATATTCAACTGCCAGAGGTTTCTTATTGACAAACAATTTGTCATTTGGTGGAAATCATTATTCTAAGGTCATTTTTAAATTTATTATCTTAACAATTTTTAAGAAAAAAACTTATGATAGTGAATTGAATCGATAAATATCAGAAATGACACTGATTGAAGGAATTGGCGATGAAGTTATTCAAGTGTTTGTTGCATTAATTTTCATTGTGATTGGTAAGTTTCTGTACTGCAATAACAACATTTCCTAAAGAGATTCATTTCAATTTACAGCTACTTTAGCTTGGTACACAACTAATATTTCCAATGAAGGAACATTACGTACTGTTTTTCTGTTAGAAAGACGTAGAAGTAGAAGAACTGAAACTAATACTACTGTGTCAGCTTCTGTTGTGGAAGGTAATTTTTGTGTTTTATTTCACTGTCTTCAAAAGTATTTCAATATCAAGCAGTATTTGATAATGAATGATAAATTGTTGTTTTATACTTTTTAATCAAAGATCAGTCATTATTTAGTGGTGTATTTATGTTGGAGATGTTTCTTACTCTTTTAGAAATTGATTCAATTTCTTCACGGGTATTTGGTAAATTTCTGAAAATGCCTGTAATTTGGTGTTAAATTGCCTCATATATTGATCCTCTTAGGTCTTATTGGTACCAACTTTGTATTACCATTTTTTATGTCTTATTATTGTTGCAATACTATTTTCACTGTGAAAGTGTACAGAATTTTTGAATGATTTTGATATAATTGCTAACAAAATTATAAAGTGTTGCTTATTTGAATTCTGCTTATAAGTTGAAAGTAGTTAACATATTTTCACATAATAATCATGTGAAAGAAGACTTAGAATTGATATATAGAATAGTCAGAAATATAAATAGAATAATCTGTAATGAAAGAAAACACTAAATGATATAGGAAAGTCTAAGGTTGTTTGCTTATTCTTCTGCACAGATCAGATTAGCCTTCTTGCATGCAGTTATAATAATAAATGTCTTTATTTATGATAAGATTGCATGAAAATTGGCAATGTACATATGTCAAAGAACAAATACAAAATTACAATTCACATAGATTATGTATACATACTTTCTTCTTAAAAAAAAATTTTAAAAGAGGACTTAAAATACTGGCGCTTAAAACGTCGTGAATGACAATAAAATTAAAGCAAACACTACATTTCCCGAAGAAAATAGTCAAAATATTCTTCATTGGAGTAAAACACACTTGAAATAAAAATTTGTTTCATTCGTTTCTTGAATACATTAAGTGAAAGTCTTCTAATTTCCCTTGGCAATACATTAAAGTATTTCATTGCCAAGTAGTTGGACCATCTCGACACCTTCCCAGTCGCCGGTATCCAGGTATAGGGTTATCTTCATTTCGGGTCGGATAAGCATGAATGTCTCCATGAGTAGGAAAGAGAAGCTTGTTATTTTTGATATAAATTAGATTTTCCAAAATATATAGATAAGGCAGGGTAAGTATTCCTAACTGTCTAAACTTCGGTCTACAATCTTCTCTATAGCCCAAGCCACTTACCAATCTAAATGCCCAGCGCCGGATTAACCTAGAGGCTAGGTGGGGCTGTAGCCGCAGGCCCCATGGATCCGTCAGCCCTCTCAAGTCAGGAAAAAAATTGAAATTATTACAACTGCTTTGATAGATCTTGATGAACCAAAAAAACAATTGTAAAAAATCTTGAATCGCAAAAACAATTTCGTACAAAAAGAAAGTAAATACATCAAAAAAATAAACTGTATAAATACTTCAAGTTTTTCTGTATAGAAGTCTATTTTATAGACCCTTTGGCTTTTCTAAAAACTTTACCTCTAAAACTCTAAGCTTTTCTCCACTAAACTGCAATTTTATATAAATATATATATATATATATATATATATATATATATATATATATATATATATATATATATATATATATATATATATATATATATATATATATATATATATATATATATATATATATATATATATATATATATATATATAAATATATATATATATATATATATATATATATATATATATATATATATATATATATATATATATATATATATATATATATATATATATATATATATATATATATATATATATATATATATATATATATATATATATATATATATATATATATATATAATATTTATTACGAATTCATCGGATTTAAATTATTGTGCAATTAAATAAAAATGTATGTAAAAAAAATACAAATACAAATATTCAAATAGTCCTACCTACAGGTTCTTTTAAAATGCCCTTCTAAAATCTGCAGTATTTCTACTGTCCTAAGCTACTTTCTAATTAAAGTGTGTATCATTGATGCGGTATCGTGATTTTATCAATTACCTCGAGACTTAAATTAATTTTAAAATAAATCAGTAACAATGTCTTCGTAAATCAAGACAGCAAGCAAAAACTTCTTGTCACTAACCGATTTTGTGAAGGGCTTACGTGACCAATTTTAATTTTTTGAAGAAAAAGCTAAAGGAATTAGTTCTTTTGTAAAACAAGAGAACTGTGACTGGACGAAGAGAAAAATGTCAAGAAAGCTGGCAGATGGTGAAGTGCAACAAGAAGTATTATCTGGTTCAGATAAATTTAGAATAGAAACTTTTTATGTTATGATAGATGAGTTAGTTGCTGAATTAGAAAAGTGAAGTAAGGCTTATGATCATATTGCTGAGTTGTTTGGTTTTTACTACAGCTACTAGTCATTGATGAAAAGACATTGGAGTCCAAAGTCAAACAACTGGTTGAAACATATTCGACTGATTTGGATGATAATTTGTTATTTGAACTCAAGCAGTTCATCCCTTTAATACGGAATCAAACCACAGGTGCATTCTCTAGTCGTTCTAAAGATGAAGTAAAAGAGAAAGATTTATCATTAAATCCTTTGATGATTCCAAATTGGATAGTCAAGATGGATATCGTTCATGTTTTTCCCAATGTCTATATTGCATACAGATTACTAGTTACAATCCCAATACCTAACTGTGAAATCGAAAGTTCATTTTCAGTTTTAAAAGGATTAAAAATATGTATCGATCTACAACGTCACAAGAAAGACTCTCTTCACTAGCTTCATTAGCTATAGAAAAAGAGTTATTTAGATCACTTGATTTTGACGATGTTATCCGTGAATTTGCCGAAAAAAAATCAGGAAAGAAATATTTTTAATTATAATTATATGATAAATCATAATAATTATCTATATGTTCTTGTATATATTCAATTTGTTGATATGCCATGTTTATTATTTGACTTAGCGAATTATTTATTAACAATAAATTTGATTCATTATTTATTAGCTTTCTCGAAAATTGTTTTTCTTTGCCCTTAAGTAGGCCCTTTAACAGTCTATTGGAATTGAACCATTCCTCCGCTATTTTCTGTACTCTCAAAAAACCCAATAAAAAAGCTTCAAGAGTTCCCGCTGTAACAGAGATGGATGTGTCGTCTGCAAAAAGAATGTAGTTATTCACCAAGTCCACCAACGGCAGATCATTCAAATAAATTAGAAACAAAATGGGACCTAAAATTCATCCTTGAGGTACCCAAATTCGTATCCTCCGACTCGACGACATCACACCCCATATTTTACCACCTGATATCGGTCCGACAGAGTTGATTTTAAAAGGCGAAGGCTGCCAATAGCGAACTTATACGCTTCAAGTTTACGCAAAAGAATGCCGTGGTCCACACAGTCGAAAGCCTTGCTCAGATCACAAAACAGAACAGTGCTATAGTAGCGTCCATCAAAAGCATCCATAATATAGGACACGAGATTCGTGATTCCCAAAACCGTGTTTTTATTTTTCCTGAACGCAAACTGTTGTGCACTATGTGTAACATTTACTGTATCACAAAGTGACTGTCTTTATTCTTGATATGGGATGGATTTATTTACTAATCAATTCAAAATACATTATGCAATCTGGTTATAAATTATATCCGCATAAATATGTAAATCATATTTGTGTTTATATATTAAATTTATATTTAATACAATGTTTCTACTAAATTGGACGGAATAGAATTCGTTTCTCTTGTTAGTGTTGACGGTTAAAGGTTAACGTCTTTTGAACTTTGGACTGTCTCATGACTTAAAAAATATCGAGAGAATTGGACCGATTGAAAAAGTCATTTCAAATTGCAATCTGAACTATGTACAGGTTTTATTACCCGCCCAATTCAAAGAGCCTGGAGCATGTTATGTGAATACGATGCTCTTAAGTTGATATTTCTAAATATATATTCATTGTACATAAGAATATTATGGCGTGAGTATACCGGAAGTATTTCAATCAAGTTCAAGTATAACCTGAAAAATAGTTCGGTATCGACCTGAATTGATTATAATTATATTTATCGGCTTCGTTTTCTACTTGCGTTTGCAGTTTAGTTCGCCTGGCCTTGGATATTTGAGATTCCCAGTGTGATTTTATCTTTTTTGATGATAATTACATAGAGTTTGCGTACGTAAATTTAATAACTTAAATTTTTCTATGAAATTGGGTTGAAATTTCATTACATTTCTGTTTTACGGTATGTATGATGAGAAATTCAAGATTGATTTAATTTAGTGAAATTTTCTTTTTTCTGCTTGTAGATCAACAAATTTTATTCAAATGTCGTAAAATCGTGATTGAACGATATTCTGTTGAAATAATAATATTGTTCATAGAAATTTTGACAGTCGTAAATTTTTTAATCACACATTATATTTTGATGAATACGTACCTACCTATTTTTAAAACTAATTTTTTGTGTATATGTACTAAATATCGTCAGTGTTGCCGTTTGTGACGTGTTTGTCGAATTGTATCATATTTTATCTACATAATTTGCATATAAATACTTGTCACATGATCTATAACGATAACGTTCGTATTTCTCCATAAAACAATGCAAATAAGATATCTATTGTATTTTGTTAAAAAATTATTGAAAAATCTACAAAAAAGGAAGTAAAAGTAAACCTATGTGTGAATTTTTTACGCTGCTAATTATAACGCTACGAAATTATATACGCTGAATGATATAAACAATTTTACGAAAATATCACAATTTAAGTGTTATTCGTAAATAAAAATAAGTTATTCATCATTGAAAACGAATTCCATTCCTTGATTTCTATCTCAATTGGGAAAGAATGGTCTAAGAAGTAAAAAAGGAATACTTCTTTCACTAATGAGTGTACAGCCTTGTAGGGTGTTTTAATCATTTAAAAAATGTTTAAGTATGCAAGATATATAGCTTCCTCTGCGCTCTCTATAGTAAGGGCGCTAAATCAGCTAACTAAGCTTTTTTTATTCTTATTTCTTTATATTTATGTGTTTGTAGGTCTCTATAGGCATATATTATATTTAATTCTGCCTTTCAATTGTGTTTATTAACCTATATATGTTTATAGGATTACATTGTATTAACTGGTATAGATATTTGATTGATATGATATAAAAGCGCATCTATGAAAAGTACAATATCGTCGTTACAATCGAATAATGGTAAATGTATATCTATAGAATCTCCGCCAGAAGGGCCGGATATAAATCAGTCGGTTTCACTTACGGAAGATGATCCATCAGTTGACTCCAGCGGCGATATCGTTTCTTCTTCGTTATTAAACTTGGAGGGAGAATCGAGGATTGTTGAAGCTATGGATGCTCCTGATATGACAAATGAAGTAGGAAGATCCAGGCTCAGTTTCGATACAAGCAGAGGTATATTTACATTTACGATGTTAATTGGAATTTTTCTATTTTCTGTCTAGCGAAGAACATGTCACTATTGATAAGACGATTGAGAAAACTTCATATCTCTAGGATTTCTTGAATATTATAATCCTTTTTTATCAAATTGAAATTACAATTTTTCGAATTCACAAGACGTTTCTGTTAATATATCTCTGATTCAATCGTCCATTGGCAGTAAGAATTTGTTAATTTTATTTTATATTAATTTTATTTTTAATCTCATTTTATATTTCTGTTTTAGCCCTCAGCACATTTCTTATTAATCTTACCTAGTCATTCAATTAATTTTCATTTAATCATAGTTTGTTTCAGAATTTGAAATTAAATTTATAGGCAATGGAAGTTAAAATAATGATCAATTGAATAGTTGTTGTGGTGCATTAAGAAAATGAATTTTTCTTAATGGAATTAAAGTTCTGATCTTGTAATCATAGATCGTATGGGGTTATATCAATTTTAATTGAAAAAATTTATTAGTACATATATACTTTTCTTTGTATTTCTTGAAAGATTATTGGTTTCTCTGTCCCATGTATTACAAAAAATAATTTCAGTATACCTACTGACTTTGAATAATCAAATATTATACTTTGTATTATATTAAATTACAAGTACAAATATTATACTTACAGCTTAATTTATTATAATTATTGAAAAATTATCTTCTTCGCTAATTAATAAGGTAATGCCATTTTATTTCCCGAGTTACGGATTGAATCAGTGTCCCTTTTCCTCCACCGATACTTAAAATCTTCATTTTTTTTAAGTATAGAATTATTTCATCAAGTCAATTTTTCGTTCAGATTCAGCGGACAATTTGACTAGTGATAATCAGCCAACACATGAACCCACAGAGGAAGGAGATGAGGGAGAAAGGATAAACGTTAAATTGAAATATTTAAACGAAGAAATTAAGCAAGTAGAGGGTAGATTACTGGAAACATTGGGATCTTTTAAGAGGTAAAGTTTAAAGACTCTCATAAAGTTGTCATGTATAGAATTTTCTAATATTGCAATTGCGAGTGAACGGAAAAAATGTGTCTATGTGTGATAGTTACGCTACTCTAAGAACAAAACTCGATACTCTGATAGAATTTCGAACCACATAAACTTAAAATTTGGCGTATATTTTGTATTTACTATTTATATAGGTACCTCGTTCTTTTCAGGAGGAATTTTCAATTTGAACTATCGAACGATAAACTCATCAAGCTGATATTCAACGGCCGTGTGCTGGAGTCGGACTCGACCACGTTGCAGAGATGTGGCTTTTTCGATAACTGCGTGGTGCACTGTCTCGTTCAGAGAAGAAATCAGCGGCCATTGCAGCCACTGTCTAGGATATCGGATCGTACCATCTACTTTACAGCCCACACAGATCGAACTATCCGTATCAACCAGGCTCACGAGTGGCATTTGGAGAACTACCTGTTTGGCATATTGTGTTGCTTTTTAGGGGCGGCTTGGTATTTAAGGTGGGTGAATTTTCTCGATTTCTAAATGGAAACAAATTGGGCATGCTAATAGTAAAAATCCATTAAAAAATTCTTATTACTTTTAAAATTAAGTTCCTGCAAGTAAGAGGGATTCCAGTTATTAGTTATTCTTACGCTCATAAAAATTTTTTAGGATTTATAATGAATTTCCTCCACTGTAGCTTTGTCGAAGAATGTATTGTTCTGTACAATGACGTGTGTTTAGTTTCTGTACATCCTTTGCAACAGATGCACTGCTACCAAAACTGCTTTGGAAATTATAATTTATAATAACAGTTTGCTTAATTAATTAAAGTTACATTTGACTGATATATGTGTTGTCCTTTGATTTCATTATGAACAAATTTAAAAACTAATTTGAAATATTAATAATTAGTTTATATTTCTCTTCGTGGCTCTTTCTATTGGTTAGTTGGTCATAAATTATTTGAATCTGTCGACATTATTTGCAAAGCTTTCAACAGCAAAGTACATTTGTTCTGCTTTGCTCAATTGCTCTGCTTATTCTTGATGATTGACGTACCTGTTGTCATATTGACGTGATACCTAAATCTATTTTCTTATTTCTCGGATTATTAGCTTTGGTTAATAAAAACATAGGGGGGTAAATAATTGTGATAAATTGGCTTATGAGATACTAGAACTACCCCACATTAGAAGTCTAGCTTTTATAATAAAATTACATATTCTGTTTCAGGTATGTTTATGCCCATCTTTATACTGTGACGGCGACAATAGGACTAATCTTGATGACAGGAATATTTACAATAATCATGTATGGAATGCATTTTCCAGACAATTCTGATTTTAATCAGCAGCGTTCAAATAATGTGGAATCTCCCCAATGATTTTTGTTTTATTTGTGAAATTCATAAGGCTTGTGCATTAAATTTTAAGTTCATTTTAATTAAGTCAGAATATTAAATGTGTTTTGTTGTTTTAAGATAATATTCTTTAGTTATTTTGAGAGTGAAAACTATCATCCATGCACAGAGTGATTTGTTTATGAGTGTTATATAGGTTCATTTAGTGCCTATTAATTCCGAAAATCACGTAATTCGATTATTTTACATGAGAAAAAAATGTTTTATATTGTGTGTGGGGTCTACATCAAGTTGGTAGAAGTTTTTCTCCATTGCAATGGAAGATTTAAATATTAATCTTTATCAGTGTTATGTTATTTAATAATTTTATTTATGTAAGAAGCTGAGAATTTACTCATTTATCTGTCAAACTGCATATTATCTTATATGGAAATTGTGGCATTAAATTTAAATTAAAAAATTTAAACAGTTTAGGTGCGGAAAAATATCCGTTTGTATAATAAAATTGTAAATAGCTGATGTTTGTATATTAAAGATATTGAAGAATAGGTATGGTAGTTTTTATTATGGCAACAGAAGACTTTATTATAGCAATAGAATAACAATTATTATAATGTTTGTCCGTTTGTATGTGCACGCATTATATAAAAAATACAGCATGAACTTACTACATGCTAGAGGTTGTAACTTTAAGTATAGTCTCAGCCTATAGGGCACATGTATATTATATATTTTATTTTCAGTGTTTAATTGGGATTGCAGTCCAATTCAACAGTGAAAATATCTACAGTCGTAAACTGTAAAAAACTATATATATATAGTATATATGTATATGTACTATATATATATATTTTTTTTTGCAATAACAGGCTCTTTTGAATATGAAAATCTTTCTTTTTTGTTTATAATTGTTGGAAGGTATGGTGGATCTGAGTGCAACATGGTGATCGTCACTATGAAATAATTTATTTAACATATGTACATATCTATACTTCGTGTGTATACTGTATATGGATGAAGAATAAAGTGGTTTCTTCGTGAACATTCTTGAAGTTCTTCGCTACCGCCAAGTATAAGAATATCTACATACAGAAAGCTGTTTTTGATATTCAACTACAAGATTCAGTAACTTTTTTCAGGATAATGTATGTTAAGTGTATTCATTTGTTTATTGGTGCTTCTAGGTTCGATCCCCCCCGTGCTCTTGGGCCGTTCGGCATCGACGTCAATCTGGGCTAAAATATGTTTGCATGTACAAGAAATTGTTCAAATGATTTATATTATTTTACTGTTTCAATATTTGAGCTGGGTAATTTTGTCAATTGAATATTTCATCGTTATTTGTTACGGTTTTTCCGTGCATTTTAAAGTTTATTCTCTTTTAAAACTAGTCAGTTTGTTGCTCCCCCGGTTACTTACAAAACATTTTCTAAAGCACTCCTTAACAGAGTAGAATACCAAGCGGGTCCACTAATTGGGGAATACCAGGCTGGATTCAGAAAAGGCCGATCACGTGCTGAACAGACCTGGACTTTGAAGATGATATTACAGATGAGGAAATGTAGAAAAACATTGATCACATTCATTATCTCCAAGAAAGCATATGATTCGATGACCGCGAAACCCTTTTTAAAATCGTGAAATAATTTGGAATCGATCGACAGGGCACAAAAAATTATAGAACAGGAATAATTTCATTTATCATATTAATTAATTTAATTTATTTATTACTCCCTCATGGGGAACAATCGTTATAATAATAATATATAGATGTATTTCAAATTTTTATATATATATATATATATATATATATATATAATAAATTTATACAACGACTTGGTAAACCTATATATATATATATATATATATATATATATATATATATATATATATATATATATATATATATATATATATATATATATATATATATATATATATATATATATATATATAGAATTCATAGTCATAGAATTAATAAACAAGAATCATAAAAAAACATATCTCAAAACTCATTCTTTCCTGGTCTACTATCAATTTTACACACACAAACCCAAAATAAATATTAATTTTCTGGTTTAGTATATAAAACCTCAACTATGTAAAATTCAATTGAAAAAAAAACATATCGCTCATTTGAATCACCTGACTTACCACGAGTTTTTCAGAGGTTTCCTCATAATGACTAATAAACTTCTGAAGCGAATTCTGAGCCAGAAATATTCTTCTGAATACTAAAGGGGAAAAAAATCCAAATTGATTTTTTGAGGAAATGACAATTGATGTTTTGATATCTTAGTTATTTACGTTTTAGTTTTGATAAAGTGATAAACAATGAAACGGCAACAAAAATAAAGATTTTTTCATTACAAATGGCCTGCTATTGCTGAAAATATATTAATATATATATATATATATATATATATATATATATATATATATATATATATATATATATATATATATATATATATATATATATATATATATATATATATATATATATATATATATATATATATTATTTTGAATGTTTTTAGCAATAACAGGCTTCTTTTGATACGAAAAAGTTTATTTTTGCAACTTTGTCAAAACTAATGAATAATTCCATTATAATAATATAATAATTAATTATTTATATATATATATATATATATATAAAAAAATTTTTTAAACTGATTTACACATATATTAAAAAGAATAGTGCATGACGTACGTTTCGATGAGATTCACCTTTTTCAAATGCTACGTGCAGACTGAGTCTTTAGTCTGAGCCTACACGTCAGATTAGTCTGCACGTAGCATTTGAAAAAGGTGAATCTCATCGACACGTACGTCATGCAGTATTCTTTTTAATATATGTGTAAATCAGTTTAACAATTGTTTTATTACGTTTATAGATTCACATCAAGTATCGGCCTCATCAATTATTAATATAATAAAATATATAAAAAATTTGAAGAAATATTTCAATATTTTGAAAATGAATGATTTAAAACAACGTTAATAACTGAATCTTTCAAAGGTAAAAATCAGCTGTAGATGTTATAAATTGACCTTCACCTTGTAATATATGTATATTTTATATATAGTATTTTACTTGGTAAGGTCAATTTATAACAACTTTTACAACCAATTTTTACTTTTCATATAATATATTATAAGGTCTTATAATATATATTACAAGAGCAAATTATATAATATAATACAGAAAAGAGTTTATATTTGAGTTACTAATCACGTCAATTAAGTAATTCAGATACTTCAAATTAAATTCTGATATAAATTCAATACATTTAATAAGAAATTTCAAATACAGTTTCCAGAACTAAATTCAACATTTAATGCTATTATTAACCAATTGATATGAAGATTTTTGTAACAGTGCACAAATATACAGTGAGGAATTCCAAAGGGTTACTATAACATTGGTTAACAACACATTTTAAGATAATACATAAGTATATCAATAACATTAGTTGCAGCTTAGTTCACTCTCAATCATTCAAAATAATACAAGAAACCTGTACAAACAATACGAATTTCTTTTTACAAATTCTAATTCATTTATATATGAATATATATGGCCACTATGAATTACCTCTAAATGAGCAACAATCACTTATCCTAAAACACTTTGTATCCACACTCAAATATGTTTTGAACAAATGAGAGCAAACCAACATTTAAAACGTTCAGAAAAATACATTGTCTTCCATGAAAAGTCATCAAAAATGTCGAATTATATATTTTCTTTACTTAAATTACAATCGCTAAGCTATATTTTTATTAGTACTACAAGTTCAACGTCTTTTTAAAAAAATAGTTACTAATAATAACAAGTTAATCACCTATTTTAAAATTTCGAAAATTCAATACATGTATTAATGTATTGCTCACTGACAAATGGTTATGTTCACATGATATGAATGTATTCCACAAAAATTATTAAAATATTCATAAAAAAATATGTAAAACTGAGAGACAGTTACACAAGCTGCCCTATTGAATACTTGTAAAGCTACACTGATATTTCAGATTTTTTGTGTTGCGTAGTACATTGTCCACCACACACATCGTTCTGTCATTCTCTGAAAATGAATCAAATACATATGATATGTAACCACTACATAGCATTCATCACGAAGTTAATTACATTAATTCATTGATAAAATATTATTTTTATTCTGCAAACATGTAAAAAATCAAGTGCGGAATTAAGAGAATAACATGGATTGACTTGGATCAAGTATGAATTTTGGGAATCAAAAATGTGTTTGTGGATAATTTAGCTATAAGTATCAATTTTTTTACCCTTTTTTAGTTACAAATTCATGTGACTAATCATTTCTTGATTCAACCTTTTCAAATAACCATTATTTTCTGAGAATGACACAATTACAGAAAAGAGAAATTAAACAAAATATATTACAACCTATAATATGTATTAAATATTTATTGGCACTGTAATAGGAGTAATGGACGGCTAATGAGGTATCTGCTGTAATAAGATACTATAAAACAGTATAACACAAAAAGTAAGACCTATATTATTATAAACACTGATACAAATTTCAAAATTCAATTTGTATTTTGGAACATACAGGACAAATTAGCACCAGTATTCTTATCAAAAAAAGTAATCAGAACAATAAAAAGTTACCCAGCTAATTAACCACTTAAAACATTAATTAAAAATAACAAATAGTAACAACTTATGGACTGAACATACATAAATGCTTCATATTTATATAAGATATATAAATAAATCTAATTTTACAATTAACAATATGTTTTTTACTTAAAATTCAAAAACAAACATCACAAAATACAAGCTTGTTTTTGTCCCTATTTTTTTTTCATTCAGGCGTTCGTTTATCTCAAAAAGTTCAAATCTCTCATACTTCCTGAATGAAAAAAATACAGTAACATTTAAAATCTTTTCATAATTTTTTGAATTACATAAAGTGTAAGAAAATCATGAAGAAGACTAACATAATTGTGCATTATAATTGAAGAAGAAATTGAGAAATCTTTCAGGAATCAGAATTTCACTTGACTCAAACCCAAAAAGTAAAAAAAGTTCTTTCGTGAGGAGAAGGAAAATGTTATGAATTTTTCTTTCAAAGAATATAATTCAGCTAAATCATTCCTTTCACTAACAAATTAATGTGTCATGACGTATAAATAAAAACAGCATATTTAAACAATTTGGTAACCGTTATACAACTAACTCGTCAGTATCTCATTACAGGCAGATATTTCAAAGCTAGACGTCCACGTTTGGATCATTAACATTTATATTATCTTGTAAACAGATCGCTGTAACAAAATAGTTTCATTGTACAAATAGGCAGGTGTGGTTTCTAAACGATACACAGCTCTAACCCCCAAAGGGACTGGGTACTATTACTGTAGTGCAGGTACAGAAAAGAATCCGTGTGATGTCTGAAAAAAAATAAACAAAAATTCATCTTTAGAAAAAATAAACATTAATACTGAAACAATTATATTATTTTCGCAATATTTTTTCTCTAATGCCATTGTCTCGATCCTCTTTATATCTGAATATAAACTTAAATTCAAACACTTGAACTTATGATTTACACTTTATTGACTACATAACAAGGCGCGTTTCGTCGTTACAAAATACCTCTTCAGATGCTACCAGAATAATCATTATTCTGGTAGCAAGTGTTTGAATTTAAGTTTATATTCAATTATAATGGATTTACATCAAGTAAACGCCAACACTATTAAATATTCTTTATATCTGTTGCTGACATCTAGCTGATGCCAGATTTGGTTCAGAAAAATTTGAATGAATTGTTTATATGGTTATTTCGTATTAATTTGACAAATAATGTTAAGGAGTTTGAATCTATGATGCTGGGCAGTGAATATAAATTACGAAATGTGAATTGAAATTACTTTACAATGGAGATTAATAGACATAATTCTTAGAGTAGTTGAATTTAAATATCTGGATGTTATGATCGATAAAAATCTGAATTTTAAAGCACATGCGGATTACATTGCAAACAAAATGTGAAATAACGTTTATTTTATGATGAATACATCATTGTTATTGTTTAACTCACTAGCCCTTCCTCGCATGGAATATTGTTTCTTACTTTTGTTCAATCTGCAAACAAATTGTATTGAGAGGTTGCAAAAAAATTCAAAATCGAGGTATGAAAGTGATTCTGAAATGTTGAAAACGAACACCAATCTAAACCATGTTGTAACATAATTGGTATGAGGATAATTATTTGGGATTGAATATGTCAAAGTACAATGTAACATTCACAATGAAAAAAGATCTAATGAAGTGTAATTATAGCTTTGGTCGTCAGGTTCTTTCTCATTCTGATAGGGTGAGAAATCTTAGTACAGTCTTTGATCAGAAACTTTCCTTCATTCCACACATCAACCAACTTATTTCATCTGCGTAAAAAATATATGGATTAGTTATTTATTTATTTATTTACTTAACATACACTGTTTTACAGGACAGTGTATGTTAATTTTAATTTAATTTTTAATTTAATTTGTGTTTCCTAATTACAAAACAGGAAACACAACATATACAAAAACAAAATTGGTAATTTTTGATGAAAGAGTTTGTGATATGAATCACAACTGATGGAATGAGATAAAATAATTATAGAAGTAAAAAAAAAAAAAATCTTAAATGCTGACCAAACTTATACATACATATAAATTCAAACACACAAATACAAATACATTCACATATTAACACTTATACACACATAATTATATGAGTGAATATGAATTCTCTTCGTGAATACATATAAATAATTGTTTTATCAGAGATTATGTATATCAAGGAAACTTGCCTTAATATCAGTAACAGAACAGTTGAAAATATCCACCTTAGTTCCTAAAATATTACATTGTTCACACATCGTGTACAATGGCGAAAATTTTAGAACATTCGTTCTAGCTGCTGGAAGGTAGAACGTGAATGCGCTGCTGAAAGGTAGAACGTGAATGCGCTTCTGGAAGAAACTCTTGGGACAATGAAATTAAGCTTTTGCAATAATTCCTGACATTTCACTTTATTGTTAATAATTTTATGCAAAAAGATTATTGCATGGCATTTCTTTCGCGTACTGAGTGTGTCCACATTATGTCGACTTGTAAGCGTTTCATGTTGTATGCCTATAGGTGGATATATTCCATCAATTCTGAAGCTCAAAGGTTTCAGGAACTTTCGTTGTATAGATTCCAGTTGATCAATGTGTAACTGATAACCAGGATTCCAGACTGTTGATCCGTATTCGAGTTTAGATCTTACGAAAGCACAATACAATGTTTTCAGAGTTGAATCATCTGCAATGGCAAGTTTTTCAATAATTCTTTAACATTTTTAAGACAATATAATGCCCTAATCCGTAGCAAGTGAGAGTGTGGCAGCATGATCTGGTATCTTATTCATACTAACCATCAATACCATCTTGAAACCATTCAGAGAAATTTGATCTAAGATAATGGAATTTTTGACAATCTGATAATCTAACGTCTTTATGAATTAAGTTATTGTAAGTGTCAAAGAACGATAACCACTCGGTGTAAGCTCCACTGAATGTGGGTAGTTTATTTGTAGGTAATGTACTGTTATTGCTAAAAGATTGCGGCTCAGAACTTTCGGAATTTCCAAGAACCAAATTGATTTTTGCCATTGTTTAATAAAACATGCATTCAAACGTGTCAGCTTCTTTCTCTAATTCATTAATATCGTAATTATCCTTAAAATTTTCAATAACTTTATCATTCACATCTTCAAATTTCCAGAATTTTTTAGCGTTTCCTTTCTTAGTATTAACTGTTGTACATCATCTGACTCTTGGTGTGTGTTCGTTAAATAATTATGAAATTTTATAACTTTAGCGCTAATAGCATCTCGTTTAATAATTAACGTTTCTTTTGGCATTTTGTGACTTTGAATTTAATTGAATCAGGAATAAGATGGGTTAGATGTGTGATTCACTTACGATTTAGGATTGATTATTGCTTCTACTTCTGGATGTTGATGAAAGGAGTGGCTGGTTCGATAGAGTTTAAGATAAGATAAGATAAGAGAATATATGTTACCTGATCATTTAAGAGCACATCTATATTTTGTTAACAAATCTCATGATTACAAAACCAGACATAATAAAGATTTTAGAGTAAATAGGTATAATACACATTTTTTGTATTAATCTTCAATGAATAGAGACTTGATTGTATTTAATAATTTGCTAATGTGTGGAAATTATAGAGCTTTTACAAAATCTCTGACACATTATATTTTAGAAATATTTTCTTGAAATGTTATATGAATGTGAAAATGTGTCTTTTCATCTTTTGATAGCTCATTGCTAAATTAAGTTATTATTATAAAAATGAAAGTACAAACAACTGATTAATTCTTCGTCGGCCTTTTTAGTCCAATGTATTTGGCAGATTGCCCAAGTGCATTGAACTTCAGCTCGCGCTGGACCATGTTGCTAGTTGGTGTGAGGACAATTATTTGAGTTTGAATGTGTCAAAGTGTAATGTTTCTTTCACAAGGAAAGGAGACCGAATTGACTGTGATTATCCAGTCGGTGGTCAGGTTCTTTCTCGTTCTGATAAGGTGAGAGATCTTGGTGTAGTCTTTGACCAGAAGCTTTCCTTTGTCCAACATCACCCAACTTATTTCATCTGATGCGAAAATATATGGATTAGTTATACGTAATGGCAAATAAATATCCTCAACATTCATAGCACTATATAATACCCTAATCTGTAGCAAGTTGGACTATGACAGCATGATCTGGCATTCCATTTACACTTGCCATCAACACCATCTTGACGCTATTCATAGAAGGTTCTTGAAATTCTTAGTTTGGAGGGAGGATAAAGTTTATCCACAGAGAGGAGTCAATCATAACGAATTATTGAGTCGATTTAGTTTAATCTCATTGCAGAGCATGAGAGAAACTTTATCACCCATATTTTTGTACAAATTACTGCACAATAGTATTGATTGTCCTCCTCTCTTGTCCGTTTTGAAATTTCGTGTTCCTAGGCAAAATTCTCGTAATACAGAATTTATTTCACCTAGAGACTCCTAGGACCAACTCCCTAATGAAATCCCCTATTTGGTTTATGGAATCGACATTCAATAAAGTTGCCAATAATTGTGGCATTCACTTTGACTCCATAGAATTTATTATCAGGAGTTATGTGTACAAATAAAATTGGCTAAAATAAATTGAATTAGATTGAGTTCTTTGTACTATTTCATTGAATGCTATATTGTAGTTATTAGTTACTATTTTTTTAGATTAGATTGAGCTCTTTGTTATATCTTTTTCATTTTAATTATTTAGTTAGTATTCAACATTGTTATTATTTTCTGGAATCGGGTGTTATACCTGTTGAGAATAAAGAACTAGTTGGAATATTGATAATGAACTAGTGGATGGAATAAAGAACTAGTTGGAATAAAGTTGGAAGATTGATGAATGAACTAGCCCAAAACAAGAATCAAGATTTATCAAAATTTCCCCTATAGCTTAAATTATGAGAAACATCAAACGATTACTGACCTGTTCACAAACTAACCTCTTTGAACTGCGACGTCGTCTTGTCATTCTCGATTCGCCATCCGACCGGGGTCGGTTGGTATCTGCTCAACTGCATCGCACGTTCCATCACGCACGACGCGGATAGCCGAGCCTCGGCGTCGTGATCCCAACACTCCTCCATTGTGTCGACGATGCCAGCCACTCCCTTAAACAAAACGATCAGAATTTGAAATTTTTTGATAAATGAAATAAATCAAAATCATTTTTTGATAAATGAAATGATCAAAAGGTTGATACGCGATATTCTCAAATAACTTCGCTCAAATTTATATTCTCATTGATTTTGTTAATTGGGTTTTGTTTGTGAGTTATTTGTTGCTTCTCATTTAGTGCTTTGTAAAAGTTTATTGAAATGTCATTACATATATTCAAAAATGCAAATAGAGTCGATTTGAGAAAGTTTTCAGAATTCAATTTTCATTTAATAATTGAAAGAAATATCAAAGCAGAATAAATCATTAACGATTGTTGAGCACAATCGCACATTTACACAGATATTCAGAAGGCCTTCGACCAGATCCACCACATAATATTGTTGTCAAAATTCAAGGCTGTAGGTTTTTCATAGCAGTTATTAAAATTGATGCAGTCATATTTTTCGGATCGTTTTTAATATGTAGAACATGGTGGTTTTGAATCTCCACTCACTCCAATCTACCTCGTCTGGTGTGCCAAAGGGATCCAACTTGGGGTCATTGTTATATGTCTCTCAATGCTGGCCATATATATATATATATATATATATATATATATATATATATATATATATATACATACATACATATATATCAATGATCTTTCTTTACAGCTTAACTGCGTGCATTTGCTTTTTTCAGATAAAATATTTGCTGTTATTCACGATCGTCACGATTGCGTCAAATTACAGTCTTCCCTTCATTCTGTTAATTTGCGGTGTAACAACAATGGGCTGAAACTGAATATCAGTAAATTTGAAATCTAGATAGATGTGTTGAGTATAAGAATCTGGGGGTTCTTTTCGACTATCCTCCTTTGAACACATAATTTGTATCACGGCTTCTGCTTATAGAATAATTAAATAATAATTTTAATAATTCTGGGTTATTTGATCAGAAATTGGTGCAGCTTTGTTAATCTTTGCACAATGAAAACGCTATACTACTTCTTTATTCGCAATAAACTGGAACATGAGTCTATAATTTCGTCTCAGTTGTGCAATAATTCTATTGTCGACTTGAGGGCAGTACAGAGAAAATGTCTGAAGTATACGTACTACAGATGTTATGGGCAATATCCTTCGAGAGGCTTCGACCACTCCATCCTAACCAATAGTCTGGGAATAGGATTATTGAAGTTGAGACGTGAACGGTTTGGTCTAACGTTTCTCTTAAAAATTTTGCACAATTCGATCGACTCACCATTTCTTCTCTGTAAACTTTTTTGTTTACAGTGAATTAAAGGCTTCGCCCCTTTTTGAAGTCAAGGCATAGGCACTCATTTGGTCTAAACAATTCACAAATGAAGAAAAGAAAGTGTTGTCCTAGAGAAAGTTAGGAATAGCACTTGAAATTGTCAAAAGTATGGGCAGGAATTTGAATAATTAATTGAAATCTCAAAAACAAAGATTTTGAAAGTTTCTTGCTTTGCTCTTTAGTTTTGTTTTTACTTGTTGAAATTCGGATTTATTAAATTCAATTTTCTTCAAAAATGCATAATAAAAAACCAAAAGAATAACACTGTAATTTAAAAAATTAACCTGTTAGTATTATTTCCAAAATTGAGATTTTATTATAATTCCATAGGAATACAATTTTTCAAAAATCATCTGTTCAGAGTTATTAATCTTCATTTAACAATAGCAAACTTTTGAAATATAAGGAGGAACGTTTAAATATTTACATATGTTCTTGTGTATTTCCGTGCTCATTGATGTTGAAATTATTAAGTAGTGATAATTAGACATGGATGTTGTTCAAATACCATTTGTGAGATTTTAAGAGTTGTACATTTGAAAGCGGCAATCAAAGGCGCTTAACTTACTGGATGACGTCGCCAATGCTCCTGAATTGTCGGTCTTACTTTTCTTTGCACCACTGATTCCTGCATATCTTCCAGACTGGGATGCTGACCTACCTCTTCCTCAAAAGGTAGGTGATATTCGGGAATCGGACCTTCTTGCGCTGTGCACCGGGACACTAACTCCCAGAGCACTAGGCCGCATGCGTACATGTCGATGCGCAGAAACGCGTCAGGCGTGAAATTTATGGCTCCTTCGAGTACCTCCGGAGCCATATATCTGTAGAATTAGATCATTCAAATTAAATTAATAGTTTGCAAGTTGAAAATTAATAGGCGACTCTCAACAGTTTTCATTTTAACTATACACTGTTCAAATACAATAAGTTATGTACTTTGATTTATATGCTTTAAATAAATAAAATTACTGCAGAAAATTTTTTTAATACCTTTTAAATACGTACTCAATTGCGAGTCACAAAAAATTTCAAAATTTGAAAAATGGCTCGGTCTATCAAGGAGCTTAGCCATTCCTCTTATATTCTCTTATATCATGTTAACGTATGATATAAGTGAACTGGGCTATTGATACCCCATTCTACCTTCTATGTGATGGTGAATGTGAGGGTGATTTTTTAAGAGTTAAGTTTTTCAGGTTGGCGGCACTTGTTGGTAATGGCATCCAAACGTCATTAGTCAAAGTGAAAAGTTTTCAGTACACTCTACCATTTCATCATGGAAAGACTTACAAACGAGCAACGATTGCAAATTGTTGAAATTTACTATCAAAATTCGTGCCCTGTGAAAAATGTGTATCGTTTGTTACGACCATATTATGGTCGTCATAATCGACCTGGTGAATCAACAATTCGTGCTGTTATCACCAAATTTCGCACCAAGTTTACTTTGTTGGGCATTAAACCATTGTCTCGCATGCGTACAGCGCGTACTGAAGAGAATATTGCAGCCGTAGCGTAAGGTGTTAATGAGGATTGTGAAATGTCATTTCGTCGCCGTTTTCAGCAATTGACATGTGTTACTCAGCTACATGGAAAATTTTACATGTTGAATTGGGTTTGAAAGTCTATAAAATTTAACTTCTGCAAGAATTGAAGCCGAATGACCCACCACAACGTCTAATTTTTGGTGAATAGGACTTAGAACAGCTTAATGAAAATCCGGTGTTTTATCTAAAAATTGTGTTCAGCGATGAGGCTCATTTCTGACTAACTGATATGTAAATAAACAAAACTGTCGCATCTGGAGTGATGAACAGCGACATGCCATACAAGAATTATCGATGCACCCTGAAAAAACGACAGTTTGGTGTGGTTTATGGGCTGGTGGCATCATCGGTCCATTTTTCTTCAAAGACGACCGTGGGAGAAACGTTACCGTCAACGGCGAACGATATCGAGCTATGATACGCAACTTTTTTTTGCCCCAGTTGGCCGAGTTGAACTTGGTTGACATGTGGTTTCATTAAGACGGTACCACATGCCACACAGCTCGTGAAATAATGGACATGTTGAAGGATGAATTTGGTTCAATACAATCGTCTACGCCGACGATACGAACTTTTTGGTAACATCAGACTCGTTACCATCCGCAATTGATAAGACAAAGAAAATTTTGGATGAGGCGCATAATTGGTGTGAAGAAAATGGTCTGAATATCAACATACAGAAAACGAACTGTCTTCTTTTTGGTGATGATGAAAGGCACTGTCGCTGTCAAGACATGTCTGAACACAGTACTGAAATTGAAATTAAGGATTCGGTTAATTTCCTAGGAGTGCACACTGATAAAGATCTGAAGTGGGAAACACATACATCAACACTGAAAAAGTCACTAAATTCAGTCAATTACACTATTAGGGTATTGAGGGATCAGGTGGATATAGGGGTCCTCAAAGTTTTATATCATGCTAATTTTTAATCTATTCTATCCTACGGCATTATATTTTGGGGTAGCTCCTCACGTGTCCAAGAGATCTTTGTTGCTCAAAAATGGGCATTACGAACGATGTTTCGTCAAGTTTTTTTTCAACTTTTAAAACTGTGGAAACAAGAATAATACAAGACAAATTCACACTTTCTTTTATCCTCGACATACCTATACACGCACAGAAAGAGGACCTCATTATATGGCCATTTCATTGTTCAACGCATTGCATAAATATTTGAAGCAAATCAGAAAACATGAGATCTTCAAGAAAAATATATATGAATTTATACTCAATTGTGAACCATATTATTCTAGCGGAATATTTCGAAACATGGAAGGAATCTTTGCAAATTTAATTTGGACGTAATTCACTTTTGTTGGAAAGTATGATGACTATTGAATAAAGGAATATTATTATTATTAATGCTCTAAGATCATTTGTCTCAATATTCATGAGTGAGTTGAATCTAGAGACTGTTTCCTCCCAGATGGACACTTATATCCTTTTCTTTGAAACTGTACTTCAAAGCATATCATTTCCATTACACATATCTCATCTCACCTCCTTGTTCCGACTTGACCGTGAGTATCTCCACACGTTTTCCCCGCTTCGAACACTATGGCCAAGCCAAAGTCGGCTATGCAGGCCGTCATATCGCTTTTTAAGAGGACATTCTTGCTCTTAAAATCCCGATGAGCCACTGTGGGCTTCATAGGATCACCTGCCGATTTGCCCGGTATAGCTTCATGTAAGTGCATTAAACCTGAAATTAATAATCACATAATTTACCTCACGTCCTAAGCAAGGTGTTAATTTTTGAGACTTTGCAACTCAACGCTAGGTATTGATACTTCGCAGGAGTAATTTCGTCAACTGGACGAAAATACTCAGCACAAAAAAACCAATGAAAAATAAAAGATATACTGTTGCTTTGACAGAATGGTGGTTTGAAAACCAGAAAACAATGTTTTGTTTGGATTTACAACTACCTATTAAATTTTCATAATAAATAAAAACTGGATGTTAACTGTAAATTCATCAGTTTTACTTTTGTATATTTAAATAATCTATTGCAATTAATAGGTTACTGGAGGGTTGCCTTTTTTTCAATTTATTTATCTATTTTGACAAATTCTTAATAAATAAGAGCTGGCTAATCAAATGGTATTTCTAAAGTACAACTATTAATCGTAAAACATGTTATGTTGAAAGAGTAGTTCTCCTCTTCCACACAGTATGAAGAACTCACGAAAAATTATAAATATTGAACAATTAACACATTTTATTGAAAATCAAACACAGAGAAGCTAATTAATCTATATTATAATTGTGGTCAATTTCCAGGCACGAAAGTCAGGTCACACATCCAATATTTATTTCCGCTATTTTTAGCTACCTAGTTAATTATAATATATGAACACTGTATCTTGAAATTCATTTTGAAAACAGAAAAAAAATTTACCTCTAGCCATTGTTTCTGCTATTCTAGCCAATTCAGCCCACGTCAAAGTGTGGGCTTTCAAGAAGTCGCAGAGGGACCCTCTCTCGTGATAGGCCGTCAACAGCCAGAATTCGGATTGCAAATTGTCCCCGTGTTTTTCCACACCAATGTAGCTGAGTATATTAGGATGATTCATGTAGGGCAGTTTGAATATATCCTGCTCAGCTATCCAAGATGGCTTATCCTGATATACAATATTGATTTTACTACATTAAATCCAATGATTGGAAATATTTTCAAATATATATATATATATAATATATATATATATATATATATATATATATAATATATATATATATATATATATATATATATATATATATATATATATATATATATATATATATATATATATATATATATATATATATATATATATATATATATATATATATATATATACGAGGGTGAATCAAATATAAACGAGACTTTATTTTTTAAAAATTTATTTTTATTTTAAATGCAAAAAAGTACCATATCTTATTTTTCTACGTAACCTCCTGCTTTAGAAACACATTTTTCCCAGCGGATAGGCAGCTTCCCAATTCTTTCCATGTAGAAAGATGCAGGTCGTGTCTGCAGCCAATTGCGCACGCAGGCTTCCACCTCAGCACCATTGTCGAATCTTTGGCCTCCCAAAGCTTCCTTGAGAGGACCAAACACCTGAAAGTCACAGGGTGACAGGTCTGGACTGTAAGGAGGGTGGTCCAGTGTCTCCCACCCCAGTTGCTCCAATTTTTCCCTCGTCAAGGCTGCTGTGTGGGGGCGAGCATTGTCATGGAGAAGAACCACTGCCCTCATCGGTAGGTCTCGTCTTTTGCGGCGGTATGCAAGTCGGACCTCAGCCCAAATGTCGCAGTAGTAGAGCCGCATTGATTGTCATGCGCTCGTGCAAAAAATCGAGGTGCAACAAACCACGCTGGTCAAAAAAAAACCGTAGCCAAAACCTTGCCAGTTGACAGTCGTGACTTGCCTTTCACTGGTCCTCCATTTTTTCTCCACACCATACTCGCTTGTTTGGACTCAAGGATGTAGTAGTGCACCCAAGTTTCACCACAGGTGATGATGTGAGTCAGAAATAGGTTCCCTTCTTCCCGAAATCGTGCCAGAAGACACTCACAGAAGACACACCTGAAGTCGATTCAATTTCTGTTCTGCTGTGAGAAGGCGAGGAACCCACCTGCCGCACACCTTACGGTACCCAAGCTCCTCTGTGAGTATGAAGTAAGTCGTCCCATAACTTATCCCGACCTCACTTCCAATTTCAGAAGTGGTAAGACGCTTGTCGCCTTTAATAAGCCGTCCAATACAGCTGATGTTGTTCGCTGTAATGCTGGTGCTGGGGCTGCGATCATGGCTCTCATTTTCAACACGATCACGACCACCCACGAACAGTTGATGCCATGCGAACACTCGGGCTCACGACAGTGTCTCTTTCCCGAACTGGGCAGTCAATCTCGTCAAGATTCCGGACGGTTTTACGCCTTCTGCAGCGAGGAACTTGATTACAACACGTTGCGCAATCGACGAGGATACCTCTTGCTCCGACATCGTCACGGTGGACACTGAGGTCGAGAGGCCGGGCTAACGTGCTTCCCCCACTCCTGACAAACCTACCCATCATCAAACGAAGCCGGAACGTAGTCCCTCCACTATTGTGCCCGTCGGGCCAAAAGTCTGGTTTATATCTGATTCACCCTCGTGTATATATATATATATATATATATATATATATATATATATATATATATATATATATATATATATATATATATATATATATATATATATATATATATATATATATTGCACGTCCGGAATGTAAAAGGCACAACTCAAAAAGTGATGTTTTCAGGAAACCCTGTTTCAAGTTCCATACTTTCTTGATCTCATTATTTAGCATGCTTTGAACGTTTTTTTTATGAATTTGTTATTTTTTATTTTGTTTCTTAATAACTCTAGTTTAATATTACCTGACCTTCTATAATTTTTTTCATCGACAAGAAATACTATCTCAAAAATGGCACATTTTGAGTTGTGCCTTTTTCATTCTGGACGTGCGATATATATATATATATATATATATATATATATATATATATATATATATATATTTAATTTTTTGATATTAATCTAGGTTATAATAATAATTTATTGTCCAAACAGTCATATAAAAATGTTTCTCTCACTATATTTTAAATTTTTTATCAACCTTTGAATAATTTCAAAATTGCATAAAGTATTATTCACTACGTAAAATTCATAATTTATAATTTTTCATTTAAATTTCACTCATTTTTGAAATTTTCATTGAAAATTCATTTTAAAACAATTTAGAAATTCCAATAAAAGGGTTCTAAAAATACAATATAACTCACATACATATTTTGTGCAACTCTTTCATTAATTTTAAAGAAAATTTAAAGTGTCCAAGTAAAGCACTTACTTGGACAGGAAAAACCTTAACAGCTATCTCTTCTGATTTGAATTGGGCTTTCCAAACTGCTCCAAATCTTCCTCTAGCTTTGATCTCAATGAGTTGAATTGGCCTAATGTCTAAGTACGGAGATGGTGGAGGTAAAGGACTGGGATCTGATGTTGGCAACTGAAAAATTAATAATGAATTAAACTGAAATTGAACTAAATATTTGCATGAAAACAATGTCAAAAAAAAAATAAAGTCAAACTCACCTCATTGAATACTTTCCTTTTCCGATACCAAATATAGCTCACAACAATAATAAACAACAGCATGAATAAAACTAAAATGATTATTGCTACTTCAACAGTAGAGATAGTATCAGGTGGAATAGCAGGAACTGCAGCTGAAACAAAGCATGACATTGTGAGATGAAGTACAGTATATTTGTCATCAAGTTGGAAACTATAAGCTCTACTTACTACTTATAGGAGGAGTTTCGGTAGAGCTCATTACCCATTTAAAATTCTGGTTACACATATTTCCTTCACAGCAACAAAACAGATATTTTTCTGGCTTAGTTACTTTTGCCACACAGTCAGATTTGTTATAACAATCTTCACTATTCAGAAAACATCCCTGCAAAAGATATTAAAATTAACTAATGTTTGCCTAAGAAATAATAAAGAAGAATAAAAATTAATTTTTCCCATACTCACCTTCAAGGAAATATTCATCACACCATTTTCATTTTCTGACCACAAAACAAAACAATGACTTCTTTTGTCATCGTCTTGCCTGTCACATTCTTCAACATGATGGCATTTGGGGTCATCAGAATTTGCACACATGGACTGATTATAGAATTCACATTTTGTAGTAGACTTAATGGAATTACTTGCAACAAGTGCTTCAGAAACTGAAAATACAAAAAATAATAAAAAAAACCTTCAATTAAGAGCTCAATGAAAGTTTTATATGTTCAAAGTGTAATGTAAATATAATCTATTAAAACATCTCTGAAAGAATACATGTCCGATATAAAAAATGAACCAATTATAACTATGTTTTACTACTTTTAGTCTATACTACATATAACTACTATTACTCTATTGTGGATCAAATCATAAATGGATATTAATAATTATTAATCCATAACAAATGTATGCAAGTAACAGACTACTACTAAATAATTTTTCATATTTTGTAAAAATTATTCCATTTTAGAATAACTTGGCAAAATTATTAGAGCTCATTTTTCATACTTCATGCTCTAAAGGTTTGAATCACATTGTGAGGAACATTTATATAATTCATTTACAATTCTAATTTATCAAAAATGCTAATTATGTTAGAAAATATATTGATGTAACCTAGTATTTCACATATTTATTGAATATTATACACATGGACACATACCTTGCATTAGCAAGTATAAAAATGCTATAAATAAAGTCAACAAAGCTTTCATCATCCTAGGAAGCTCCTCGTTTCAATCAAATTCCAATTGCTTCAGTGTTATTTTTTAGTGGTGCCTGTTGATTTGGATTTGTTATTGAAATACATAAACGATATTTATCCTAGGTCAAGAATGCATTCCATCTAATTGGTCAAACTTATACAATATCCACTATACTACATCTCAAATTCGCTAGTTCAGAACCAGTCTGGTTTATTTATAACTATACAAATCGATCTGATGAAGACAGACAATATTTCCAATGTTAAACAAAATCCAATAAATAAATATATTCTCTTTGGAGCAATATGTCACTTTTTTGACAGGTATTTTGCATTAAACATTATAGCATACAGTGGTTTATATCTTCTTCTTTTTACGTTTACGTTATTTCTCGTTACGGCGCAGCCTAACATTACTTACGTAATTCGAGGTTGGTTGTGGTTGCGGTGAGACATTTGCTCTATAGATGGAATACTCAATCGAAATGTTTCCTTCATAGTATTGATGCTAATTAGTTATAATGCTAGTAATAATAGTCAGTAATAATGCTAACAATAGTTACTACCTGTGAAGTATAATCTATATTACAATTAAAAAGTTGTCAATGGGTAAAGCTATATTTGATTTTTTAAAGCTAACTGTGGATAATATGATTAATTATTAATGGAATTCGTGTAACCAAACTCAAACGAGTCAATTTAAACTCATTTGAAAAGAAAGTTACTCGTTAGCTCCTCTTTCTGAATTGTGGCTCATTTTCAAGACAAACTTGATGGAAAAGAATATATATGCGTTTCTTAATAGTCCTGCACAATTTTCAAAGCATACAAGAATTAAATATATTATTCCGAAAATATAAACTTTTTTAAAAAATTGACTTGTAAGATTGGCCTGTCAAACTCAACGGTAATCGGTTTTCACTTTGGAATTATCAATATTAATGATAAATAAAAACAACCTATTTAAAATTAGTTGTCAGTTATCAAAAATGAAACTAATGTTCGTGAACTTGAAGTATTTTTTTGAAAAGGGACACTTTTAAAGAAAAATTATTAAAAATTCTATATTCCGTATATCTTGCAGTAATATTTTCAGCTGATTTTCAGTTGTGAGCAGAACATACCTCGTTATGTTTAATTGCAAATGAAACATATTGCAAAAAAATTATTTATTTAATGTTCTTATTTCTCACATTTTTTCAATTGCACAAAATATTCGTAATTTTAAGTCTTTGTCAATACCAACTTTTACTTTTCTATATGTTTTTCATGAAACTGCAATTAATTTTCTGTTTTGTTCAGCTAAATAGGAATAAAACAAGGCTAAAATAAAAGGTAGAATTATATTTAAATAATTTATAGCCATTGATAGCAGAAAAATAAATTTACTGAAATTTCTTGTTTTTGTATTCTTGTTTCATTGAACATATATTATTATTGTTCATTATATACTACCAGATATTACATACTATAAATTTCTGATATTACTATGGTAAAAATCTTTAATTTATGTACAACGCTTATGCCATTCCCCATTAAATTTTTAAACAAATAATTCACAAATAGAATTGTTTTTTAGAAATTGACGCTTTTGATAATTACTTCGTCTTTATCGTGTGCAACTATTCCAATTAAACATAACTTTGACATGCCTGAAATGGAATGATCTTTGAATTTACATCATAATAACGGATCTAGTTCTTTGAAGTTATTCCATAATCTATGTTCTTTTCTTTCTAGTAAGATCATTTCTATGGTGAGATTTGCGGCTTTTTGTAGCCAGAAGTAAATATGGAAGTGGAAGAATAAGAATTTTTTATTGGAAAAGTATTCTGATTACATTAGTATCTTTAAAATACTAGAATTTACTGTGTAGATTCATAGTGAGTTATTTTTTTGATTTTTCATAAGCTGTTCACGTTTATTTCTATGTGTGCTAATCAGTTAACGTATACCGAACTTAGGTAAAGTTACAAGAATCCTAACAAATGTTATTGTGCCAAAATAGTTCTTATCATTACAATTTCAGATAGCTTACTAATATGGAAGGTGAACAGTTTTCTTTATGTTGGAATAACTTCCACTCTAATTTGAGTTCAGGATTTCAAGCCTTATACAAAGAAGAAAATTTAGTTGATGTTACCCTTGCTGCTGAAGGAAGGCATATTAAAGCACATAAGACTGTGTTATCTATTTGTAGTCCTTTTTTCAAAGAGTTATTTAGAGCAAATCCTTGTGAGCACCCGATAGTCATTTTACAAGATGTAAACTATGCAGCATTGTGTAGCCTACTACAGTTTATGTATCAGGGTCAAGTTAGTGTTGGCCAAGAAGAAATACCTATGTTCATGAGAGTAGCAGAAACTCTTAAAGTAAAAGGACTCACAGATAATGGATCTTCTAATCTTGTAAGTATAAAATGAATACTGATATTCATCTGCTAAATACAGAAGTGAAATTTCTCCTGTAATTTTTTTAATACTCAATCTGGAAATATGTCGTTGAGTAAAATGTAAGTTAATTTAATTTATTGTAGGGTTCCTATAATAACTTGTATATTTTTATTCCTAACATGATTAAATTACATAATTCTGAAACCAATTGCTCTTTATAGTATTAGTTTAAAGTGTCATTTATGTTTTTATATATAGACTTAGAGCATCAATTAAATATGTTATTTTTATTTTAGGATACCAATGGAATAAACAATTTCTCAGGACAAAAAAATGTGATGAAAAAACCTCTTAGACCTGTGAAAAAGTTGATCAAGCCGATGCAGCTCCAACAACAGAGGCATGTAAGTAGTCCGACACCAAGTACAGTCAAGTCTCCTTTGCCAACCACATCTATGCCTCCAGCAAAAAAGATGCATCTTGAAGAAACTCACCATCAAATGCCTATTAACCAATCAATCACAAATTTACAATCTCATCAACTGCATCAGCAACACCAGGTTAGAATTTTATGAAATTATATAAATATATTAATTTTAGTTTCTTCAAAAGAATTTTGATTAACTACTGTAAATTATAGTTTAATTCCTATTTTTTTTTATTTGGTAACTTTTTGCTTTAGTCACTTTAAATCTATGTCCTATTAATTATGTAATTTCTGACATGAAGATACATTTTGTAATATCAAAGTATGTATTTTGTAAAATTTAGTTTGTATATATGATAGAGTATATCGTTTTAAATGATATAGTATATCATTTTTTCATATCTTTTAAAAATATTTGTTTTGTAAATAATAAACTTAATATGATTTTTAATTATCAACTTATATTCCAAATCTATAAATGATAATTTGTTCCTCATTTTTTTATTGAATATACTAGTTAATTTGTAATGTATTATTATCATGTTTCATTATTCTTGTATCAAATCAATAAATTTTATTAGCAGCCTGCTGCTCATAACCCTGAATATGAGGAACCGCTACTGCAGCCCAAAATGGAACCGATAGATCCTCCAGAAGATGATGACAGTACTAGACAGTCGTTTGGGGAGGAACAATATGATATCAGCTCGATGATGAGTCAGTCTTTTGAGGAAAATTCTGCGGATTTAATGCCGCCTGGATGGATGCCCGACGCCAATCATGACGCCTCCAGTCCAGGTAAATATAGCAATTGAGAATACTTATCCCTTGCTATTGATTACTGAAGTGAATACTTAAAATCACTCTTTGGCATACTGGATGGCCACAAAATCACTTCAATTCATCATTGTGTTAATATTACAGCTAGTGCAGTATTAGTGCATTATAAATTTTGATTCAGTAGTACGTTTGCTTCCCATTGTATTATATTTGGAACTGAATTTCTGATTTCTCATTTTCTGCTGAGAGAAATTTATAATTCGATCAACATCATTAAGGAAACTGTAGAAAAGCTACAATATACCCAAAATGTGGAATAAAAGAAATGTCTGTTATTTAATTGGAAAAGTTGTAATGTTTTGTATTTTTGCATCACTTTCAAGTACTTAATATCCTAAAATGGAAAATAGAATATTGTTTTCTTTATTTACACACTTTTATTTGAAATTGAACAACTGTAATGTTCGTTTCTCTTTTACCCTGTATTCTGGTGTGAAACTAAAACAGTGTTTTTCATACTATTTTATACTTGAAATGGATTTACAGTAATTATCTCCAAATTTAATTAATTAGCCTTATTATTGGTCGAATTTAAAATAAAAGTTATTTAGTATATGTGACACACAATGAAACAATATTCTTAATATTTTCTCTATATATTGAACAGGAAGGATGTATGTTTCCAAGTAGTACTCTAGACATAACTATTCAATAAAAATTGAGAAAATATTAATATAGTTTCATTATGAACATTGATTTTCTCCATGTATCAGTCCCACCAATCAGTAGTTTTTTTAATATAGCTTTAAGTTGAAAAGTAACATGAAAAACTTATAATAGAAGATTTAGACTCATCCAACAAATTGAACCACTTCAGAATGAGTCGAGGATGCAATTGAGCTCTAAACACTTCAGAATGAGTTCAACCAAATGTTTTGTTATTTCTAATCATCCAGGATTTTTTAATCATAAAACTTCTCCTATTACTATTAAGATTATTTGGGCCGGTCTCCGTGGTTTGGCCGGCAGAACACTCCATTAAGGTGCGGTAGAACTCGGGTTCGAGCCCCGCTGAAGGCAAGGTTGTTTGTGTTTGTCTATAATTTAAGTAGTTTAAATAATGATATATGCTGGGTAATGTACATTGATTGCAAGCCCAATGGCCGGCGTTAAATTGAAGGTCCACTGAATTAAAAAAAAAAAAAAATTTGGTAATTTCGGTTTGAAGTTTGTTATACAAAATATGTAAAGATTTTGTATTATGTGTTCTAGTTTAAAATATTGTTTATCTATATTTCCTTCAATATTGCTAATTGAATTATTTGAAATTCATTAGATAATGTCATCTACTAAATTGAATACAATTGATACAAATAAATATATTTATTTATTTATATGTATTGAAGAAAAAAAATGAGAATGAAAACAAAAACGTTTTAAAAGGTTGTGTAATTATCCTCCCAAGAAAATAAAATTTCACAGAACAAAAATGGGAGGCTATTGACAGGTGTAGATAGTTCTCTAATTCAACAATCCTTTCTCATCTGCAATAGAAAGTGAATTGTAAAATGATGTTTAGGGTTCTTTAAAAAGCGGACGCCAGATCATTCAAGAAACTGAAAATATTTCTCGTATTCAGCAATCCTTTCCCATCTCTTTTACAAAGTGGAGTGCAAAATGCTGTCTAAAGTTTGTTAAAAGACTGAATCTATTTATTCCAAAAAACCAACCATATGGAAATCTGCATACTTTTCCTACTCCTTCGATATCGTACCTAAAACAAATCCGCGATATCCCCAAGTACCTAAACAAAATTTCTATCAATTAATACCGCTAAACTATCTCAAAATTTTGTCAACTATGTTCTAAGCTAGAACTATCTATTTATCAATGATATAATTGCATGTTAATATATCTAACCACCAATTTCAAAATTAATCGACCTAGCTACTCTTTTATTTTATTAATCTAAAAGAATAACGCGACGTGTTTATACGCACAGATGAGACGTCTAACCAGACCAACTAATCTGACAAAAAATTGGCCGAGTAAAATGCCCCCTATATTTGTTAAAACAACTTGCAAATTCGGAAGACGAGATGTTACAAATGAACAATCTATTTGCAATATACTCTTATCTTACCTTTAAATTTCTATTGGTAGTTGTATATTTCAGATCTTATTCGAGTTTTTTTCAACGTGACGTGTTAAAAAAAAGTAAATAAATATTAACGTGGTATTGCATGCCAGGCGAAGTAGATAGATGTAGATTTTGGTATGTAAATTGACTAGTATTGAAGGGGCATTTACTGACCTTATTTCATTTACAGGCACTATTCAGTGTATCCTTGGAAAGAGGGGGAATCCTAGATTGATAGTTGATGGACATGTTTTCTACAAAAAGAGCACTTATAAAGGAAAGGCATTTTGGTACTGCAAAAACAGTCGCACTCAGGACAAGTGTCAAGCTGTCTGTTGGACCATGAATGGTAACATTGTGAAATGGCCTTACCTACATAACCATTCCGTTATACCCGACGTATTTAATCCCGAAGAGGATACTGAAGTTCCTATTGAAAATCTGAAAGAAGTTCTGTGGCAGACTTCAATGACATAAAATTTATTAACGTTGGAAAATGTATACAGATGATTTAATAGGATGTTAATGATCGGACTGTTGATTTTTTGTTGTAGATAATATGATTCATTGACCAATATTGAGTTTGCTGTATTTGGGTATCATAATTTGATATTTGGTTTTTTATTTTTTTCTTTAATGATTTTGCTGTTGTAGTTTTAGTTTGTGTGTAATGATTACCTGTGGGCATTTTGATTTTATTGATTTATAAGAGAATGGTTAAAGTGTTGTAATTGATTTATCATGTTTAAAAAAATGTTAAATTTGAATGATTTCCTAAATTTGATCTGTCACCTGCTTAAAGTTTCACAATATTCATCTTTCATTGAAACATAAGTTAAGTTGACTTATTTACAACAAATTATGTGGTATAATGCAAATTATCTCGGTTTTTCTGTGATATTTTCAAAATATCAAATAGATAAAATTTATTGTTGAATAAGTTGGTAATTCATAACAAGTAATTATTTGTTTTTTTATTAATTTTATAAACAACAAATAGAATCACAAACTTGTTTGGAATTCTATTTGTTGAATAATTTGTGAACACCACCTACAATGTTCACAAACAGAACAAATGACCACTTATTTTCAGAGTTGCCTTTTAAACATGAGAAGAAATTTTACTGAAACGTTCTGTAGATATTTCAACAAAACAATGATTAAAATGCAGAATGCAATGGTTGCGAGACATTGAAAATTTTTTAATATTAAGTCTAAGAGGTTTTAAAAGTAGTAGATCATCATCTACTGTCTTAAGCTAAACATTTCACAGGCATACTTATGAAAATTTGGCGTATCTGGATTTAGACTTTCTTGCTTGAATGACCAATAAAATTCCCCCTATAAACTTTTTTCAAATTCTATCTTAAATCTTCAATTTCTAATCCTCTTTCTTTATTTTCAGGTAATATTTCTAAAGCGTTTACACTATCTGCTCATTTTCAAAATTTCTGCTTTTGATTGCTTTGCCTTTGTTACACATTAAAAAAAAAATTCTTAAATTTTCGTTAATATTTGAGAAATTATATATTTCATTATCATTATTTGAAGAGGATCAATGGTGACTGCATTCTTAGTTTAAAAGGTTTATTAGTGTTCATTAAAATGTCTTTTATTTGAAATATTACACTTCAGCTGAAAATCACTAGAAAATTAGTATTTCAATAATACTGAATCAATTATTCAATACATTTTCTATTCATATTAGAAATAAGCTAAATGATTGAATATATCATTTCTTGTAAATATAGCAGATTGTTTATACAAAAGTGTTTTCGGGTTTTTAGTCAATATTGGAAGAATTTTCCAATCAATATTTTGAAAAATGTAGAGGGATTCCCAATAGTTGATTTTAAGAGGGCTTCTATATTTTGGTTAAAAGTGGATGAATTGAATTATTCATGGTTGTTACTGCTTCTTGCTTTAAATTTTCTGGCTGTGACGTATACAAAGAATTTACAGATATCAATACAGTTGAGTACTTTTCACAAAATGTCTTGAGAAAAATTATGTTTGGATCCATTTTTATTTACTTATTGAAACGTCCATATCTTTTAAAAGAAATCTGTTGTATAAAATTGCATATTCATAAGTTTTCATCATATTAAATTATGAGTCATTTATTATTGCTGCAATGTTTTCTTAATCCATTTTGTCTATCAAATTATCTTATATAATTTATTACTTGTATTGGATCAAAGTTTGAGGTCAAGAAATAATTTTATATTATTTATTCAACTTTGTAATTAGTAAGTTGCGATTTTTTGACGAAGTCTATCTAATAAATAAACACAACTTCAAAAACAAGTGTATAAATATAAAAGATGTTTTTGTAAAAATAACTTTGACAAGTGTTATAAATTTTACATTTAGTGCACAATAAGAAATTTCTAAGCAAGAATAATGAGCATTGTATTGCATTGAAAATTCTTTTTGTTACAATCGCAAGTTAATATTTTCAGAGGACTTTCCTTCACAAATCCAACTATTAGAAACCCTTCACATTAATGTGTCTCTTGAAAAAAAACCTTTGTTTATAAAGAGAAATTTTTGTCCAAAGAAATTATTCGTCAAATAAATTTGTGTATAACTGAAATGTATAATTGCATTTTTGACATTATATCTTTGACATTGTTCTTTTTATTAATTGGATCTAAAGGTATGAACAAACTAAATTGTGTGAAATGAATAATTACTTCAAGATATTTTCTGAATCACTGTCCACGAATATTTCGATGTGACGTCTCAAAATTTCCTGGTATTCAAATTGTTTAAGTATTCGAGTAATTTTTACGAACTGACAACTTTTAGTTAAGATATATAATTTGTCAGCGATAAATGTTTACGTATTTTTCCGACGTGTGTTATTTAATTTAAGTTTGCACTGATATTCTGAAATATTGTATTGTATACTGTATTATACTGAATTTTAGAAATTAATTAATTTTCACGCTAGTTAGCGTTTTTATGTTTCGATTATATAAATATAAAAATTTTAATATAAGTTCTGTTTCATTTCATTCTACAGCAGCTTATATAAATATATATAATGAAGAAATTTACGGTATTTACCTGTAATTTACGTTGCTTCTTTTTGTGACAGCCGTTTAAATATGTTTCAAGCTAATGTAAACGGCTGTCACAAAAACAAGCAAGTAAATTGCAGGTAAATACCGTAAAATTCTTCACTCCATTTTAATACCTGATAAACCTTGTTCTTAATATATATAGGTATATATATCTTAACAATAACAGGCTATTTTCAATGTTAAAGGCTTTATTTCCGTTGACATTTCGTTGTATATCACAACTTTGTCAAAACTGACGGATATTAAAAATATTCCTTAGTTATTATGCTGTTATTGCAAAAAATATAATTATCGGAAACAGGCAAAAAAGTAATTTCGAAAAGAAATATATATATATATATATATATATATATATATATATATATATATATATATATATATATATATATATATATATATATATACAATCATATTACAACATTATCATATGACTGAACATTATTAATCATTTAACCCAAAATCGTTTTTGGTTTAAATGTGTTGGATTTTTCGTGTTCTATATTATCCGCTAATAAATTTTTTTCTCATTATTAATAATTTTTATAAGTGAAAATTGTTTCAATGAAGTTCGAAGTGGCAAATTCTTCAATATTAAAACTGCACTTTATGTATATAGATGAGATAAAAATTTAGAAGCATGGATGTTTTAACCATGTATGAGTTTGGCCTATATATCTAGATTCGTAAAATTTTTACACTAGAATTCTCAATACTTTGGAGGTTATAGGAAAGTAAAATAACACCCGTAAGGTTTTCCTTTTCTGTATAGTAAACAGTGCACCTGAGTAGTTTTCTTTGTGTTTTTCTGATGATTGTGAAATGTGTATTTTTTCATTATATTTCAATGTGTATTTTTCATTATATCTCCATTTATATATATATATATATATATATATATATATATATATATATATATATATATATATATATTAGAAAATGGTTTAATTGCCTGGTTCTTTATACTATCAAGATTCAGTGTGAATTTGCTTGTATCAGGTTTGTGAAATATAGTTAACTAATCACAAAGTAGTTTATTACACATTTCACGAGCAGTACGTACTCTCTTCCTCAGTATCTTAACCAAAAATAAAACATATAATACAATATTGTCAATACAATTAAAATATATATTTACGAAATTAATTTTATTGACAATATTGTATTATATACTTATATAGATGTTTTATTTTTGATTAAGATACTGAGTAAGAGAGTGCCGCTGTTGAAACGTCTAATAAACTACTTTGTGATTAGTTTCGTTAGTGATATATTTCACAAACCTATCTATATAGTTTCGAATAGTTTAGTATAGTTTCAAGATTCACAAGTCATTCAATACTAGTAAATACTGAGACTCTTAATCGAAATATTTCAATTAAAACTCTCAGGGAGCTGTCTACACAAATGTCAACGAGAACGAACCCATCACTTTCAAGAGTGAATATTAAGAGCGTTTCGAAAAGTTCATCGATCTTGTTGAATGATAATAGAATACAATTGTTTCATCATTATTATGAATCATCAGTCCATATTTAATCAATCAATCAAGAATCGACGACTTTCAAAACGAACATAGGTCCTATACCAAATTGAGGACAATTTTACCTAGTGGAATATTCACGTAGGCTCCCTCTATCGGAGAAAGAACGTATAAACTCTCCCTGGCGTTCAAGACTCCTACTCATGACAACAAGAGTGAGAGTGGAAGGCGTTATAGATATTTCATTCGAACACTACAGAAAATTGTCCGCAATGTGTACGAATGATCCCATGCCTAATCGCTCCAGATCACGCTCAGGCGTGCAAAAGTGTAGCTAGTTTCAAGATTCACAATTTTTGTTCACAAGTTTTGATTCACTTCAAGATTTACTAGTATTGAATGACTGATATGTGTGTGAATCTTTTATATTAATTTAATGTTATCTATCTACCTGAAATGATTTAAAGTCCATATTATCATCCAAACCATTATATAAACCATTTTCAGGTGAAGGAAGGCTAGTTTTCTTAAGAAGTGGCCGAGGACAATTAGTACTTGTACACAATGGTCATATGTATACATTAGGTAAGGCGAAAGATGATAAATATATGTGGATTTGTGTTAAGAAAAAAACCTACAATTGTAATGGCTGCGTAGTCACGATGGAGGGTCCAGTACTTTTAGCACGTACAGCGCATAACCATCCTCAATTGAACGATGTGATAAAAAAACTTCAAGTGCCATCAGCTCTACCAATGACAGCATTGAACATGTGCAAGAAAGATAATACATAATATAACTTTACAATATTATATACCTCTAAGTTTGACTGATAATTGTTTTAATTTTCAAAGAATCTAGCTATTTATTTATTTTTCTTATAGAACTTACTTTTATGTTCAACACTTTACATCACACCTTGATTTTGAGATAGAAATAATGTGTTTTTAATTTATTTGATATGTAACTCATTAATTATCTAGTTATATTTTATACAATTGTTGGGAATAAATCTTTTTTGTTTATTGTATGTTGTTTCAATGATGGATGTTATGTTCTATTAAATATCAATATTGAAAGCAGTATAACCTTTGATGATGAATTAAGTCAAAATGTGATGGTTCTCAATGGACTACAAAAAAATTTAAAAAGGCTATTAAACATCAATATTGAAAGCAGTATAACCTTTGTATATAAATTAAGTCAAAACTTGATGGGTCTCAATGGACTACAAAAAAATTTAAAAATCTAATAACTCTTTATATTTAAAATTTTGTGGTCAACAGTAAAAATATCCTAATTTGTACAAAAAAAAGTAAAAAGCTATGATACAACAGTAATGATCAGTTTTCAAGTTAAAAAAAATACTAAGCAAGTCTCTTTGATATATAGATCTAACCCTATTTCTAATTTTTTACACAAATTTTTTTTGAAAATATTTCTGAAATAAGGGTTACCCTTAAAAGAAATTCTGCTTTTTAGATGACTATATGAGCCTTATGTTATGAGACAGCTCAAAATTTTTTTTAACGTTTTTGTGAATTTTAAATTACACAAAATATAAATTAGTTATTAAAGATAAAAGATTGAAAACTGGATGTCAGGGTATATGAGCCTTATGTTATGAGACAGCTCAAAATTTTTTTTAACGTTTTTGTGAATTTTAAATTACACAAAATATAAATTAGTTATTAAAGATAAAAGATTGAAAACTGGAAGTCAGGGTTTAAATAAAAATCTATTCTCTTAAAAACAGAAAATATAAAACATTATTTTGTAAAAAAATTATTTTAATCAACGTAACACTTGAGTATAATTGAAGTGACTTGAATAAATTAATATTTCTGGTCATAAAAAATAATCAATATATAACAAATTCTCACTGTAATTTTGATGAAATAAAAGCCGATTACATATTTTTGAAATTAAAGGTGAAATAACAGCCAATTACATATTTTTAAAATTAAAGGTTATGCAGAAAGTTTTCTTAAAATGAAAATAGATCAAAAAAATAAAATTAAAAGCTACTATACATATCTTCACTTAAACATTGAGGAAATCAACTTGAAGGCAGTACTTTATCTGCATTACCGTGCACTTTGTTCAGAAATGTATCAACATCAATTTTCTTCAACAGGGCCTGCCGCTGTTCCGTTTTGCACTTCTTTTCCAATGGCTCTTGATCTTCAAATGGATTGCACTTCCTTTTGTTTCCACTGAAATAAATAATTCTAGTTAATTTTGGCTATAAAAAATATTTTTACACATCTCAATATTTCATTGAAAACTAATATCTCCTCCCTTATCTTACAACACCGCTCAAGTTAGTGATTTTGACATTTTGATGTCTTTGGATAGAGGTACTCATTGCGCATCTAACCATTCATAACATTATGAAGATTTCAGTTAATCAGAAGTTTTAATTCGATAAGTAGTGACACCACGACAACAGATTGGCCTCTAAACACTGCACAGCTTTTTTGGTCTCCTGTAAAGAAGGTAAAAATTGACTTATGTGGTGTTTATTTATTTATTTACATACGGAAAACCCATTTACAAAAAATAAGAAAATACACATAATACCCAAATTTAGGTAAGTTCTTAATTATACAGCGAAACTGCCTAAGTGATGTACAAAAACATAGGTCAGCATTTACATATCGATTACCATAGTATTCTATTAATTGGTGCATTGGTCAAATAATTAGTATGACAGCTGGAGTACGCAAATACATTGTCAGTTCTAGTTCTTCTGAAAGGAACGTGAAAGCCAATTTGACCAAGCAATTCAATAGAATATATAAAATTATTCAAACATTTGAACAAAAAAATCAAATCAAATATAATTCTTCTTGAAGCCAAGGTTTGTATATCTAATTGAGTGCGAATAGAAGTTGCCGAAAAATTTATACGAGGTATTGACCTCCTGAAAGATATATATAAAAGAAAATTATTTTAAACCTATTATTTGGAGAGTATAAAAAAATTAGAAAAACGCTGCACTAAATGTATCGAGCTGAAAGGTGATTATGTAGAAAAATAAAATGTTTATTTGCCGTAAAAAAAATTTTTTATTCAAAAAGTCACGGACTTATCAAACCGCCCTCGGTTGTTTCGGATCTTTTTTCACTGCCGATTCAGCGTTATTAACAAATTCATTATAGCATTTTTGCGTCTCTAATTTACATTCTGACCGTAGATTCGAAAATATTTGGTAGTCTTTAACACTACCAGACAATTTATAATTTTTATGTGATTCTTTTTTCTTAGATATTAATCATTTCAATGTCGGTGTGAACCAAGCAGAGTAATCAGAAGAAGAAATGATTTTACTAGGTACAAATTTCAATAAAGCATTTGAAACTATTTTGTAAAACTGCTGCACACAATTATCGACAGAATATTCATCGAATTCATCTTCCCACACGAAGTTACGAAAATAATTATTAATAGCAACAAAGTTACAATTCTTAAAATCTAGTATAGTTTGAGTGAATTTCATCTCTGATACATTGTTGCTGTAGATACTGAATTGAAAAGCTGGATGTCCACCATGTACATCCAGTGGTAGTAGCGAGTAGTCAGCCAAATTGACCTTAACATCAGAACTGGTAGAGAAAAGAAGATCCAGCAAAGAACCGTTTGCCTTGATGGTATTACATTGAAACAAATTTAAAAATCCAAATGATTCAGCTACAATAAGGCCAGTTGTAAGTTGTAATCACCAAAAAGATACATGTGAGAACTATTATACTCTAACATTATTGATTATACATAATCGCAATGTTGTTGGTAAATATCATTGGATACCTGAGACAAATATACTGATCCAAATATCATACTAGTAGATTTGAAATTCACTAAAACAAAAATATGTTCAACAGTTTCATCAAATGTACAAGAAATAATTTCGTGAAATGACAATTTAAGAGATATGGCTATCAAGACACCGCCACCCCTCTTCTTATGACTAGTTAAGGGGGAACGATCCCTTCGATAAACAAGATAATTGTCTAGACCAAGTTCACTAGTTTTCACACTATCTGAAAGCCAAGTTTCAGTGAGAATTATAATGTCATAATTGCACGTAACGACAGAAACACGAAAATCCATTAACTTAATGTTCATACCCCTAATATTTTGGTAGTAAACCCTCACCTCGCTGAGCAAGAGCTTCGCTATTTCTGCGCTGGGATCCTGTCTGTCAATTGGAAAAAACGCTTCACCATTACACCCTCCGGCCAAACTGAAGGGTCAAGAAAGTCAGTCAAGCGATGAGCAGGAACAGCCAGTTTAAATGATGAATATATGGCGGGTTGACGCGAGTTCAGTTTCGTACACTCCAGTATTGGCAAAGCGTCCTTGAGAAAACCTCGGAGATCCTCTTCCTGAGTGGATGGAGCCAGGCGAGAAACGTGTATATATACTGATTTGGGAACACTTCGCAGTGCAGTGGATTTGCCCATACCCATTACCGGTGACATACTGGATTTTCTCCTAATCTGATTAGTACTTGCATGAATCCCTGAACTGGTCTTATCCTTTACAGGACGAGTAACTTCATCAGAACTCATACTTCTGCCATGATTACTTTTACTAGCAACAGCAGAAACTCCCCTGGCAACCTGAGAAAAAGTTAAATTGCTCCGCTTACTCCCAATAGATACCCCAACACATGAAGAACATTTAGAAGCTTCTCCCATTTTCAAATCAGGCAGCGACGCTGCAACTCCATCCGTTGACATGCCATCTACCAATCTATCAGTAGCAACAGCAACCACACCGTCTCCATTTGACACCTTCTCTTCTAAGAGTTGTCCGGTTAACTTAGCGGGAGACAACAGGCGTACAAGATCAATATTGGAATCCTTCAGGTTATTAACCTGTGTTGATAATTTGCTCAACTCCACCTCAAAAAATGATGTTAGTTTATTTATTTTCGAGTCGATAATTTCTTCAATCGACTTTCTATCTAGAACAGAATCCCCAGAAGCTACACTCCTGGGACACCAAAAAATTGTTGTGTTGCATTGTTGTAAATGATAGTGTTGTAAGCTAAGGGACGATATGTAATAAAGTAATTAGTAAAAAAAACAACAAAGCGGAATACTGAGATCCCTTAAATAACTATTTTGATATATGCAGTCAACTAATTGTAATTCAGTGCTTAACAAACTGTTTCCATAATTGAATTCTCGATACCAATATCATAAGTTATAACATTTGTATCGCAAATTTTCTACATTATAAACCTACAGTGTATTGCCAAAATGACTAACTATTAAAACCTAGATACTCAATCCAACTTATTCCTTGGAATTAACCTTTAAACCTATGTATTTAGAAGTAAAAAAAAAACAAGATACTTCAAGAAGAACATTTAACTTGGTGTTGAAAGTATGTTGAATGCTTTCTTGGCGATAAAAGCATTCAAGTGATGTTCGCGTTGAAAGCATGTTGAATGCTTTCATCGCCAAAAAAGCATTCAACATGCTTTCAACAGCAACATGTACACATACAATATGAATATGTGCACAAAACAATTTAATATGGTATAAAAGTTGGTCATTCACTCAATGATACAGTTAATATTTAATAAAGAAGAGCAACTTTTCAGATGAAATAGATAGTTTTCATACTGAAATAGGGGGTTGAAAAACCAATTTATTTTCTTCATTTCTAAACCTTTTGGTATTGACAGAAAATACCAAAACAATCCATAGCACAATACACAAAAAGAATAAATAGACATAATTAGAAATAAAAGTCAAGGCTACAGAAGAAATAACACTAGTGATACAAGACTATGACTACTCTACCCTATTCAATTGTAGGGTGAATTGATTAACCTATACAAATTCTCAATGAATTAGAAAATCGATATTGAAAGAGACATTAGTGACTATATTATGTTATATAGACGATTCACACCGATCAAAAATAAAGTTTACATTGTATCACGATTTCAAGATTCAACATACACAAAAAGCAGACTCCATATTTAAAACAAGAGAACCAAGAAATAAAGTTATAGTGAATGACAAACTAATACAGTAAAGTTCAAAATTTGGGAGTGAAAATAATAAGTCACAAAAAGCTTGAAGTATTGTTAAGTACTTAACATACGTAACATGGAAGAACAAACAAATTGCCAAAATGTTTTGAAAAAAACATATGGCATGAAAACCAGCTCAAAACGATATTCTTTGTCACACAAATTATTTTTTATTATTTGACTGCATTAATTCTAAAGAGCTCTACCTCTTAGGATCAAGAGAAGAATTCTATGTGAAATCCTGCGAAGTCATGTGTGTGAAACTGGCCACCGGTTTTCCAGGCACCGTTTTGACTAAAGTGCGCACACATGCTACGATCGGCGGGAACTACTACAATATAATATTGCGAATAAATCACAATAAGCCAACATTTGGATGAATTTTTGATGTGATTAGATGCGGGTGAGTAATATTAATACGAAATAATCATTTTCAGAATTTGTTCAATCCATTTACGAAAATATCATCACTTTTATATATAGGACAAGTGTTTTTTGTTATACCTTATATTTTTGATATATACCTGATATATTGTGAAAAATTTCGAATGGAATACACCGAAATTAACATTCTTAATGACATTTATTCGTTTTCAGAATTTGTTAAATCCATTTACTACTAGTTTCACCCTTTCAAATAATTCAATCTCATTTCATTCTCTACGCTGCTAATTTCTCACCAAGCCAACTTTTTGATGAATTTTTCATGCAAATAGATGTAAATGAATAATATCATCACGAAATAATCATTTTAAAAATTTGTTCAATCCATTTACGAAACATATCATCCCCTTTATGAATATGACAAGTGTTTTGTGTTATACCTTATATTTTTGAAAATATTCATTTATTTTGAAAAATTTCGAATGGAATACATCGGAATAAACATTCTCAATGAGATTTATTTGTTTTCAGAATTTGTTCAATCTATTTACTACTAATTTCACCCCTTTCAAATAATTCAATCTTCCTTCCTTCACTACGCTACTGATTTCGAACCAAGCCAACATTTTGATGAATTTTTGATGTAATCAGATGTGAATGAGTAAGTAATAACAAGTAAATGGATTGAACAAATTTTGAAAACGAATAAATCCCATTGAGAATGTTTATGTCGATGTATTCCATTCGAAATTTTTTAAAATAAATGAATATTTTCAAAAAAATAAGGTATAACAGAAAACACTTGTCATATTTACAAAGAGGATATTTTTCGTAAATGGATTGAAAAAATTCTGGAAATGATTATTTCCTGGTAATATTACATTTACATCAAAAATTCATAAAAAGTTGGCTTGGTTCGAAAACAGTACCGTAGAGAAGGAATATTGAATTATTTGAAAGGGGTGAAACTAGTAGTAAATGGATTGAACAAATTCTGAAAATGATTAATTTTTAAGAATATTACTCATTCACATCTAATTACATCAAAAATCAAGGGAGATTGAATTATTTGAAAGGGGTGAAACTAGTAGTAAATGGACTGAACAAATTCTGAAAACAAATAAATCTCATTAAGAATGTTTATATCGATGTATTCCATTCGAAATTTCCCAAAATAAATTGATATTTTCGAAAATATAAGGTATAACAAAAAACACTTTTCCTATATATAAAGGTGATGATATTTTTCGTAAATGGATTGAACAAATTCTGAAAAGGATTATTTTGTAATATTACTAATTCGCTTCTGATCACATCAAAAATTCATCAAAATGTTGGCTTATTGTGATTTATTCGCAATATCATATTGAATTAGATCCCGCCGATCGTGGCGTGTGTGCGCACTTTAGTCAAAACGGTGGCTGGAAAACCGGTGGCCAGTTTCACACAAATTGCGAAGTCTAATAAAAATATACTCAATTTTACCTTTTAGGCGATTCCAAATTTTCCTCTCGTTGACTTCCTATAATAGCATAGTTCATCAGCTCATCCTCATCAGGCTTCAGAACTGGCGATTCTGCCCATTGAACAACTTTCAACGCTTTATCCGTGTTGCAACTTGAATCCTTTTCCAACATCACATTTGCATCAATCGCACCAACACTCGAAGTAGGCGCACTATCCAACACATTTTCTAATGTTAGTTTCTAAATTATCTTTGCCTTGAGAGCAGTCGATATTCTCACTTTGTTCACTCACACGTTTTTTAGAGGTCGATTTGGATTTAGTCGATTGATTAGATTTGTCACATTTTTTGTCCACCAATACCTTCTTTTCCGAAACGTTCGTCTTTCGACTGGTAGTATTTTTCGAATTTCGATTGGACGCTTTAGTATCACAAATGTTCAGTTTGCTTTTAAAATTTTCTTGAGACTCGGTCGGCGGACAAGAGAGCGACTGGTCGCTCTTAAGGTTTTTCTTTTTACTTTTACCAGTTGCTTTATTCGTTGGTATATCGAGGAGCACCTCGAACGACGTACATTTTATGATTCTCTCCATCTCCATGTCCAGAGATTCGATGTAAACATTCGCCTTCATTTCCTTCGTCAAAACACTGGAATCGTAAATCGTCTTTTTAGATTTCCTCTTAGAGCTAACGAAATTCACCTTTAACTGTTGTTCTTCGCTGAAAAATTTTACGTCGAAAGAAACATCTAGGTCGTTGCTGCTCGTGCTTAAATTAGCTGCGTTTGCAATGATTGGAATGTCCATCTCTTTGTTTTCCATTTCCCGTTCCTTGATTTTCGAGATGACCTGTCGAGGTTCATGACTCGATAAGCCATCGGCTTCGGAATTGTGTCGAGCCGGCCGCGAGTCGATATCCTTCTTTTCGTCGGTTTCCATCGCGACTGAGTCGTTTTTGTTGGGCGATTTTTTATGCATCAAGAGTATCCCTCTCTCCTTGAGACCTTGAACCAGTTGTTCCGCCTCCAGATCCGTAGACAGCGTTGTGTTTGGTAGGGAAGAAGGAATAACAGAGTTTTCTTCCTTATCTTTGGCAGCTGCACCATCGACGGCCGGCTTATTGGTAGAATCTTCGTCCGTGCTCAGGTGCAACGCGAAATCGTCGTCGGTAATTTCATTTTCCACGTCGAACAACTTCGATATCTGCTCGTTGGTTTTCAACTTGATCGGACTTCGAGTTTTTCGTCGCGATACTGATTTCTTGACGGTCTTGGAGACTTTCTCCTTGGCCTGGTTGTTGTTCTGCGGTGTTTTCTGGGCGTCTTTTTCGTCGTTCTTTAACAATTGCAACATCCTTTCGCGTTTAGCTATTATTTCCTCGGTCAATGATTTAATTTTATTCGAAGTTTTCGCGGGAACCATTGGTTTGATCGATTTCGGATCAGCTTTCGGAGTTATCGTCCTTCTTCTCAAACAGTACGCATCTTTTCTTGTTACATCATCGACGGTAGTCTTATCGTAATCTGAATCCGAACTCGAGCTACTCTCGCTTGTGGAGCACGAAGAATCCGAATCGTCCGAACTTTCGGAAGAAGAACTAATTTGCTTCATCAGGTTCAAATTTTTTTTACCTATCACGGTCTGATTGAACACCTGTTTTATATCTTTTGCTGACGATGAAGGATTTCGATTTTCTTCTTCGGTTACCTTTTGATTCCTTTTCTCCAATTTTTTACATTCTTCGATCATAGCCTCTAGCGATTTATTCTGTTCGGTGTCGGAGGGTTGGTAATATGAACTGGATGTTGAATAATCGGTCGGTCTGCTGGCGTGAACAGGAGTATTCAGGTCTAAGGAGGGAGTTATAGGAAAACTCGGAGTTATTGGTAAGTAGGGAGTTGGTAAAGAAAGCAAATCCATTCCGCGAATTTGTTCTTCCAATTCTCTAGAAAAAGGAGTTAGCTCGCATTTTCCAGGAGTTTTCGGCAGTTCTTTGATAGGTGTTTCCAAAAGTATGTTTCTTTTAAATTCCACATGATCCTGCGATACTTCCGTAATAGTTTGAGCCTCTAGTCGTTTTTCGATAGATTCGTTTTTTTCTATAATAACCTCGACTTCGCAAGTTTGCACAGTATTGTTGGACGGGTTACACTTCTTCCTGAATTTGGGAGGTCCGTTACAATTTCGTAAATAAACTTGAGTTTCCGTAACCGTTAATGTTTCGACGGATTCATCCTTCTTATTATCTAATTCTTCTTCTACTACATCCTCTTTCGCGGATTCTTCCCTCGTAGGACTGGCGGTCTGTTTCTCGAGTGTGATACTTTCATTTTCCGGTTCCTTCTTGGAAGGTGTCTTGAACGCCTCCTCGATAAGCTTGGCTTGATTGTTCAGTTCAGTATCATCTTCGTCCGCGTCTATGTTGTCGTAACTTGTGTCGGGACTTACGACAGGTATCTTTTTCGGTATAAGAAGTTCCCTCAGTTCCGCATCCCAAGCAACAGGCGCTGTTCTCTTCTCTATCTTCTTTCCCTGATTAAACAGGTTTTTCGACGCACTCTTTTTAGCCGTGCTCACCTTTTTCGAACTACATCGCTCTTCTTTTTCCTCGGCGTTACACGTGGACGAGTCGAAATCAAGCGCACGAATGTGTGAACTACTTTTAGGCGTCGCTTTTTTAACTTCCGATAATCCCACATTCATAACTGGCGTAATTGGTCTCTTTTGTGTATTTTCCTCAGTAACGCCATCTTTATTTTTCGATTTAGCCTGTCTTGGTAGTTTTTTCCTTAAAACTGGTTTGGGTGTCGACTTCGAAGTTGCTTTAGTTGTGGGGGGAGGCTCCTCCACGCTACTATTGTTGGTTAACAGTCGTCCTTCGTCATTGTAAATTGCTAGGTAGTCACCAGTGCCCACAGATGAAATTGTAATGCCATCTGATTTTGGAACGATCGGCTTGCATTTGCGAGATTTGGGAAGACTATTTTCTGTAAAATAAAATATAATAAGAGATTTGGACTTACACACACACACACATACGTGTGTGTGTGAATATATGTGGACACATATTCATTTTTGATGATCGACTATGGCTAATTGACAATGAGAAAAAACGATAGTACATTAAATCTGGTAGTTATGTTTAATTAACGGAACGTTCTACGTATAGAATCATCTGGAATGTGTTTAATAGGTATGTATAAAAAGTTGCATTGAATAGTTTTGGTAAATGAAATAAGTTTTAATTAGATATTGTACATGCAAAATAGCCTCTTAAATTAGAAGTCATGAAGAGTGTTGTTCTTACGCTAGCATTTCAATTAAAGGACTGCGTGAAAAATTATAAGTAACCATTAACTCACCAATATCGTTATTTCTATTTTGACTAGGCCCTTCGTCAAGAATTACTGTTGGCATTTTCATAATGTCTGTGTCTGTCAAGACATTGCTGACTTGTTTTCTTTGATTATTAACAATGAAATAATTGGGAGCAGTAATCACAGGTGGCAGCATCAGAACTCCGGGCGTGTTGGTAACGTAGATCTGACTCTGACTCGTCGGAAGTATTGAAGCGGTCTTACCAACGTAACTGTCCAAATTTCCATTGAAAATGAGAACTTCTGAATTTGAATTGGCAGTAGACACGTTCGGTAAGTTTTTGAAATTGGGCGACTGACTATTTGAAGGTGGATTAACAGAAGATTGTTCGCGAACTGGTTCTTTGGTCGGCATCTGCTTTTCCGTTGGCTCGATGACTTTCTTCTCCTTTGATTTAGACGAGGTTGGCTTTGGTGATCTAACGGAGGACTGATTAGTCTATTGAGAAGTGAAATCAAAAATGGAACTTACTCTGTATTGTTGTAACTTTTACTGCTGGAGTTGTCGGGAACATCAGACTTGGTACCTAAAAAGAATATAAAAATTAATTTAAATAATTTTCCTCTTATATGAGATCACTATATTTCAGAAGTTTTAATTGCAAATTATAAAATATAGTAGACCCAAATGTTGCGCATTTTGATTGTCATAGTATATTTATTGATATTAATTCCTCGAAAGCAGAGTTTCTACCACTTTGTAGCTAAGGTATGCAGCAAAATTCTCAAAATATCGCGCCAAATTTCTAGATTCGTAAAACTTCATAAAATTGTTATTAACCATAATATAGATATAAAAAACTTGATTTTGTAATCCATTAGGTATAGAAAAATTGATTGAGGTTGTAATCCGTAGGTTATAACGGTTACTTCTCAATTTGAATTAACCTAGAATAAACTAGGAGATAAAATTTCGCTTTCTGATAATAGATATTTAATTATTGAATCATTTAATTAGTTTTTTATGAACTTTATATGAGATCATTCAATATCTCATATAAGAAATATCTGAAATATATTTTGAAATAACTTGAAATTTTCTACACATTATTGATAAGAATTAGAATTCTCATCATAAGGAAAAAAAACTAAACAATTAGGACAATGAGATTAATATTGTCATTTTTATGATCAAAAATTATTGAAATAATCGAAGAGTAATCAAACTGAAATTTCTCTTTAGAAGTAGTTGTTCATTAATTATGTATACCACTTTTTGATAGTACACTGATACCCAGCATTATATAATATGTAATATCTTCAGTAAAATATTGTAACAATTTTAAGAGATTTTTTGTTTTATTAAAAATTTTAATTGTAATCCATTTTTATGATCCTGTACCAGAACCATAATAACCTTCATTTTAATTCCAAATGAAAACAACAATGTCTAATACATAGCACAAATTTCTTTAAAAATCTTACCAATGATTTCACCTAATATATTGTCAAACAAATAATCATCTTCTGCTTTCTGTATAATACTTCTAATTTTTTCATCCAACTGATCTGAAGCATCTTCAGCTTCATGATCTTGATTATGAGATTTTCTAGCCTTATTAATTACACAAGCTAATTTTTTTTGGAGTTCTGGTTTTTCCAATAGAGTTTGGGATAATATCTAAAAACATTAAACAATGCTTAGTATACTACATAAACATTGAAAATTCTTTAGTACATTTAAAGCAACAATGTAAGTTGTCAAACTATATATAAAATTTAACATGGAGATTTTTAGTTCAAATTATTGAATTTTTTTCAGGGAATCTCTAATGTCATTTATGCTATATTCAGTTGATGAACTTAAAATTCCATAAAATATAAATGTAATATAAAATAGCATATAATATATGAAATAAAATATAAATATGATATAAAATAGAATATATTCATAAAAGGAACTTCATATAATGTCTATATTAAGTAATGTTAAACCTGCATTTTACTCAATGAAATAAAAAACATTTTTATTGTATTATCATTAAAGATTTTATCAATTTCATGAGAAAATTCTTGGCAAATGATATTGAAGCAATATCCTCTCAAGTTAATTTCATCCATATTAGTTTGAAACTTAGGATTTTTACAAACTTGTGAGATATTTTCTGGACATTCTATTGGACTGCATCCTCCAAAAGCAGCTGATACTTGACTATTTGAGCCTTTTGATGTAATTTTCGGAGAAGAATTCCCTGGCAAAGATTCACTAGGGGTAGTATTTAAAATATTTGGCCTGAAATAAAAGTGATTTTCATATCACACTTCATGGATTGCAGAAACAGAACTACATAAAATAATCAGTGTTATATAATCATATAATTTTTTTCCGCTAAAGTAATAAATAATTGCCAATACAAAATCATATGCATTTTTTAAAACTGAAATACTCTTCGAATTGCAATTAGAATTACTATTCAAATAAAAAGAATACTTCATGCATATCGAATTGTTATTGCTTTATTAGCTTTTTATTGTGAAACTCTACTCTAACCTAAAAATTATAGAAAGTTTCTTAATAATTTTGTAAGATAATTGTATCAACATTAACAAAATTTAATTTATTATAATTTAAGATTTCAAAAAGATATGGTTACTAAAAATATGTATAAATGTAAACAAATTTACTCATTTATAATTAAATGAATAACAAGACAATTGTTTGCATAGATAAGTCTTACAGTCTTGTAAACCTCAAGTAATTTCCACATGGTTTCAGTGACTCAGAAAGGTTGTTTTACCCAGTTAAAACTGCATAGATGGTATAACTGTATATATTTATATATAAAGTATATAGAATACCAACACGTGTTTCTGTTATAAACCTAACTTATATCAGATAGCTGTTTTCAGGTTCTACTTAAACATTGAGATAATGCGAAATTTTAAAAACTAATTCCTAACATGATGTTTATATTATACTTACAGAACAGGACAATGCTCGAATTCATAATCCAGTATGTATTTCAACTGTTCCACAAGATTCATTTTATGCTGTTCTTCATAATAACTTGTCTGTTCTAATTTTCCTTGAACTAAAAGAAAATTTTATAAGATATTGAATAGAAAACACTTGGTATGGTTTCACAAAAATTATATTAACTTCTTGACAATTTTTTTGTGGTACTATCTGATTTTCAAAAGCGGAACAGAACAAACTTCAGTTTAGCTTTTGAAGCCAAGTGTTTTCTATTCAATATATTAAACAATGTTTCACCAAGAGATAAGCTAACATTCAATCAACTTAATTGAAAAAAATTTTCATGATTTATATTAAAGATATTTTCATAAAAACTTTTTCACATTTTACCAATTATTAATGAATGCTAAAACTTTTAAGACACAATCTACACATATAATATTTAGGTTCCAGATTATTACAGAGTTGATATTTTGATAATTTAATTATTTCACAAAACCATATTACTAAAAATATTTTGACTGTCAAAAATTTTATGGGCACCAAATACTAATGAATAGCAAAATTACAAATTAATTTGTACTAACAATATTGTACTTATTCCAATATCACATCAAAATAAACACAAAGAAAATAAGAGAATGCAAATAACACATCAATAAAATACAATTAGTATAATACCCCAAAAAAAATTACTGAAATTTTTCAATCTCTTCTTATTGTTTTAATGTTCAATTCCCACAGATATTATAGAAAGTCTGTATAGTACCCACTATATATGTAAAAATTTTCTTTTCATTTCAATGTCAGTGAATTTTAAAAACAGGTACTTACTGATTAAAGATACCTCTGTGTATTCATTTATAATATCTTCCAATGTTTGTCCGCCAACACGAGTTGCAAAATATTTTCCATTTTTGGCAAAAAGTGCATGTTGTGATAAATATTTGGATGTTGTTAAAAATTCGTTAAAGGCTTTGGTACAGTTTTCATTTTTCAAGTAACCTAAAGGTCAAAAGTAATAAAAGAAAAATCATCAACATTAATAGGATAAAAAGCACCTAATACTAGTCTGGCAAGTTGAGGTTTTCCAATCTCCATTTTTTTAAAAACAATTATTATAACAAATTTTTTATCTTAATAAACATTACAATATCATCATAATCTAAAACCACAAAAATAACGAATAAACATTACATTTCAGCCGCGCCAAAAATATCTCCTCAAGAAAAAGAGATCCAAGAACCCACTCCTATCACAGAGATATCTAGCCAGCATCAGGTTTACCTTGCTGCCACAGCCATAAAGTTAAAATTCAAAATTATTCTTAAAATTCTACATTCGAAGAATAATTAATGTTATAATTCGAGATTCAACTATTATAATACGGGCCATCAATTGTATTTTTCAATATGCTGAATTTTTAATTTTCGGAATATTATGCATCATATATTCGCAACATCTGTTTCACCTATACTTCATGCTAACATACATGTTTTAACATGTTTTATTTGAATTTATATACCCCATTAAAGAAAATATTATTACTTCAAGCATTACTTTTATCACTTAAGCATTTACTTTTTGTCGATTCTAAATTTTCAGTAATCTCAAAAAAAGTTTTGTCCAGGGGTTAATTGAACGATGAAAATAGGATTAATGTATATATCAAAACATTAATCAGAATTCCGAAATGCTAGTATTAAGCGCAACGTAAATGAAATTGTATTCTAGTTCTCTTAGCCATATCGGCTTACAGACAAAATGGTGCGTGGATTTACTTCTACTTATGCCGTCTACCCTCCATACAAAACAAGTTTTTTCTCCTCTCTCTGGTTTGCGATAAATAACCTATATGTTTAGCTTTTCACTGGTGTTGGAACCAAATTTGAATTTAATACTGTTGGACATATTATTTTACTGCAAGTGAATATATTTAAATCTGAAAATGAAGACCACCAATATTTCAAGCGTAGATATTGAAAAATACCGTAAATTAGTTCAACACTATATAGATATGGTATGTATATACTATCATAAACTTTACACATTGTAACAATGAAAATTTTCTTAAAATTTCAGCATATGCATGAAACGGCTCTGTATTGGGCAGATAAAGTAGTTTCAATAACAGAGAACCCAAGAGATATCTATTGGTTAGCACAATGCATGTATCACCTGAAACAGTTTCATAGGGCTGTACATTTACTTCGTACTAAAAATTTGGAAAAGGTGAAATAATACCCTTTTGAAATTGATGATTCATGGAATTGCATTTAAAATGCTTTGTTTCAGACCTTTATTTTGTGTAATTATTTAACAGTAAGATGCCTTTTAGCAGCTAATGAGCTCAATGAAGCATTAAATGTGGTAAACATTCTGGATGTTGAAATATTCCCTCAACAAAATTTGCCAATCTCCAATAATACTCTAAGTAATTTTGATACTATAATTTTTGATGATAGGCCAAAAAATGTAAGAATTTGTTTCATATCTTTTTGAATTTTTAAAATATTGTTTTGTTATTGAATTCTTTGTTTTTCAGCAAGTCTATGCATCAATAATGTTTCTAAAGGGGAGGGTTTTGGAAGCCATGGACAATAGAATTTTGGCTACTGAATGCTATAAACAAGCATTACACTGTGATGTTTATTGTTTTGAAGCATTTGATGCTCTAACAAGAAATCAAATGCTCTCAGCCTCTGAAGGTCAGTTTTTTAGTTGAAACATTAGTTTGAAAATCAAAATAAAAAACATCAGCAATTCAATAATTTGCTGAAATTTAATGGTGAATTAATCTTCATTCATCAAATTCATTCAGAATTTAATCAAGTTTTGGCTGTAAAATTTGCATCATTTGCAAAAAAATTTTCAAATCAAAAACCCTATTCAAACCTTCTTTCCAATTGTTGTATTTAAGTTTCTTTAGATATATTTTACTATTTTTTTCCAAATGTAAAAGCAATCGCATTTATCAGGATAAGTCATATTATATGCTTTTACAGAAGAAGAGCTGTTGAAATCTCTCCCAGTAAATGAACACTGTTCTACTGAAGAGGCAGATGTAATAAAGTTGCTATATGAGAGCAAATTGAAAAAGTATCATGCTCCAACATCAATTTCCAAATTTACTACTAAAACTTTACATGCTGATCCCATCTTACTTCAAGATGGTCTCTTATTAAATATAACTCCAAATCATATTTCAAATCTCACCTCAACACCAAACTTCATTTCATCTCCATCAATAAGCACTCCCAATATTCCTAAAACTATTGACGATAATAAGAGAAAAGAAAAGAATCTAAAGACCATGGAAACTGACAGTTTGGATGACCGTAATTTATGCCTTGAGAAGTTGAAAGGAAATAACGATATTTTAGTATCACAGGCTGAAGCGTTCTATTACAACTGTGATTTTCAAAAATGTAGCAATCTGACTGATTCAATTTTAAAACAGGATCCTTGGCACACTGCTTGTTTGCCAATTCACATATCTTCTCAAGTGGAATTGAAGGAAACTACCAGTAAGCATAACATAATATAAATTATTTTCATTTTTAATGATGCACAAAAGTATTGTCATTTGCAGTTACTTGTCAGAGGTTTAACAAGAAATATGAAGAATATAAGAAATAATTGTACCTTATAGTAATGAGTTATATATTTTTAGTCCAGTAGCTTTAAATTTTTTAATTTAATGGTTTTGAAATATTCGAATCTTTTAAAACCATTATTATGAGAATTCTCAGTTTTAGGTTTTTTAAATTTTCAGAATTATTCCTCCTAGCACACAATTTGGTTGATTTATATCCGAATTTGGCTATATCTTGGTATGCAGTTGGATGTTACTATTATATAATAGGTAAGATCAATCGTACATTTCTTGTTAAATAAAAAATAATGCATTAATTATAATAATTAGAATAATATAATTATTTCAAACAATTTGATTTTACTTGTAACATTTAAGAGAGCAAATAAAATAATTCATGTTAAATATACACATTCTAAATACAAAAAGAAACTTGCTATATTAATTTTCTATTGGAAAAACAATGTTTTTCTAAAGAATAAATTACATGTATTTCATAGGATTTGTCATTATATATATATATATATATATATATATATATATATATATATATATATATATATATATATAATCTTAGTTTTAGAAAAGACAACTAAAGGTATTTTTTCTGAGGTTGCAGTCAATTGAACAAATGGCCAGTGTAAGGAAAAACTCTTTGTTAATTTGTCGAGCTTTCGAAAAGTTTTATTTTCTTTTTCAAGACATCTGGAAAAAGATGTCTTGAAAAAGAATTTTTTCCAAATGTCCTGAAAAAGAAAATAAAACGTTTCGAAAGCAGGACAAATAAACAAAGAGTTTTTCCTTACACTGGCCGTTTGTTCAATTGACTGCAACCTCAGAAAAAAATACCTTTAGTTGTTTTTTATGAAACTAAGATTTATAACATTTCCAGTCAAGAGACTACTTTTCATCATCATATATATATATACACACACACACATCATATACACCGCATTTCCTTGACTATTAGCATCTACAGTTTACACATTTCTATATTTATATTATTTGAAAAAATAAATTTTTTTTTTTTAAAGTGTGGACAAATTAAATAGAAAATTGAAACATTCACAGGTAAAAGTGATTTA